>JAXQQM020086678.1:0-31268 GCA_034641835.2 Pinus albicaulis
ATGTTTGGTTGCTGGAAATTTTTGGTTGGTTCAGCTCTCTTCAGCACAGCTGCAGTGCTGTTTGGTATCTCTGATACTGTTTGGTATCTCTGGTGGTGTTCCAGTTCTCATAATTCTTTTCTCATGTTTTGATAAAGATGCCTTGATGATTTGTTGGTGAAAGTGTTCAGGATGCACAAACTAAGGGGGAGCCTCAGTCATATGAAAAGGATGCGTGGATGCACAGATTCAGGGGGAGCTTTAGCGTTGTTGAGTATAATGCATTGTTGGCATTATGATGGTTCTGAAATATGTTCTCTTTCTTGAGGACTTTCTGGTGTTGGTCTTAAAGTTATATTTGTAGTTTGATGAAAAGGTCATGTTGAGACTCATGATGTAAAAATTGTAATATTTAGTCATGTAAGGACTTGTCAAATTTGTAAACCCACTTGGTTGGGTAGCTGAGTCAAATTTTGTAAACCCACTTGGTTGGGTAGTTGAATTGAAATGTGTAAACCCACTTGGTTGGGTACTTGAGTCTCATATGTAAATCCACTTGGTTGGATATTTGATGTAAGTATGAGTCATTGGTGATAGGAAGATCATAGAGTCATGTACTTGATCCGCCCTTTTTCCTTGATGTCAAAGGGGGAGAGTGACATGGTGTTTGAATGAAGAGAAGATAATGATGTCAAATATTTGGGAGAGTGACATTTTTGGGAGAGTGACATGGTATCTATCTGCTATGGTAACCAAACACCATCGTGGTTGCCATCAAGTCCAAAGGGGGAGATTGTTGGAAATATGATGCAGAGTGTTGTCCTTGATGGCAACCCACTGAATGGAGATGAAGACATGCGACGGTTGACATGTGTTGTCCTTGATGGCAATCCACCCGATGAAGTTATTCTTGACTTGATGGACTTGGTAACAGATAAACTGATGTGATGTGATGTTATTACGATATGATGTCAGAAAAGGACTGAAAGGCAAAATCTCGATAAAGTTGCTTGATAGAATATGGTTTGATGAAGGAAATATGATGTATCCACAGTGTGTACAAAAGGCAATGAAGAAAGAAATTCAGAATGTGCTCAAAGTATGATGAAAAGAGTATGTCTCTATGTATACGCGGGTCTGTCTAAGGGAAGTCGCGTATGCACGCGGAAAAGAACGTGCTAAGTCGCGTATGGGCTAAAGCGCTCAAAAAGTGCAAAACCAAGGGTAACCACCATGGTATTGACCCATGGTATTGGGTAATGATCCGCCTAATTGACCCCGTCCATGTAGTTTTGGGCTCATGGTATTGTTTTGGCCCATGGTATTGAAAAAGGGGCTCATGGTATTGAAAAAGGATAAACCTATATAAGGAGAAGAAATTCATTGTGCAAATCATGAGTGTGGTGCAAGATGTCTGAGCTTGAATGAATACTTCTCTCTGAAGTATATCTGAATGGAAAGGGTTACACTTGAATGATAAATCTGAATGTATGATGCACCAATGATGAAGAAGGGGATCTAGATCTGAATTTCCCTTGTATTTGCTAGATCTGATTATGGAAGGCTTAGATCCGTGATGAGGCGAGCATCCAAGCGAACATATGTCTGAAGCAAAAGGGTAGATCTGAACTGAATATCTGATCTGATGAAGTATGCTGCTCTGTAATGATTGAAGATCTATACGCTACTTCGCCGCGGAGGAAGCGCGTATATACGTGGCTTCAGCGAAGAGAAAGCGCGTATGCGCAATAAAATATACACCGAGGTATACGCTAGTTTGTGTGGACAGAAGCACGTATATACGCCACATCAGTGAAGTAAAAGCGCGTATGCAAACTAGGGTTTGCTGAAGCAAGGGGTATGAAATATCCGATCTATTCTGCTATATTTCTGCTATCTGATCTGTGTTGATAAATATCTGTTGGTGATGTATGGTTGTGCTTAAAAGTATGGAAAGGGTCCAGTATGAAAATATGATGAAATGTGGCCTACAAGTGGTGTTCTATTGAAGTTGTTGGATCCAGTGTGAAAATTGATGAAACGTGGTCCAAGGTGGTGCTGAGGGCTGTAGCCTTCAGTCAGGGGGTTGTAGCTCCCTTCCAGGTGAGGCTAGTAAACGAGAGCAGGGGGTCGTAGCTCCCTTCCAGGAGAGGCTGGTAAACGAGTCAGGGGGTTGGAGCTCCCTTCCAGGAGAGGCTGGTAAACGAGCGCAGGTGGGTGCCTGCGTGCTGGTCAAGTCTGCGCCAGCACATATGTTGTAAGATGCTTTCTCTATAATAAAATATTGAAGGCTGAGCAACTGCAGCGGTGGTTTTCTCCCGATTTGGGTTTCCACCTAAAAATCCTGGTGTTCATGTGTGATGCTTTGTGTGATGGTTTATTCTGTTCTTACTGCACATGTTTACTGCTTATTGAATATATGATGAATAAATGATGGAATGGTTTAAGTGAAGTTTAATGACATATCTAGATCTCTGTGTATACGCGAGTTTCATAAAGGGGATCCGCGTATATACGCTAGTTTACGGAAGGAAAGTAGCGTATGGGTTTTAAGGAATGAAAAAGTAAAAAGATTTGATTATGCAGTAAATACTGATTCACCCCCCCCTCTCAGTATTTTTCCCAACATAGATGTCACTCTAATCATTGTGTTTACTTGAAAAAGAAAAATGATGGCAGCTATATTATATTGTTATTCTATGTAGATGACATGCTTGTTTCAAGGTCTAACATGTAGGAAATAAATGTGCTCAAAAGAAAATTGGCAAATTCAATTGCAATGAAGGATTTGGGAGCTGCAAAACAAATCCTTGGTATGAGAATAACCAGAGACAAGAAAAATTGCAAATTAACACTATCTCAGAATGAGTACATACAAAAGGTGTTAAAAAGATTTAATATGTAGAATGCAAAATCAGTTAGTACACCTTTTGCTAGCCATTTCAAACTTATTGAGGAGATGTGCCCCAAGACCCATGAAGAAATGGATTATATGTCTAAATTTCCATATGCATCAGCAGTTGGAAGCTTAATGTATGCAATGGTCTGTACAAGGCCTGATATTGCACATGCAGTGGGAGTTGTAAGCAGGTACATGAAAAATATAGAAAAAGAACATTGGATGGCAGTTAAATGGATTCTCAGATATTTGAGAGGTACCAAAATGAAGCATTATGATTTGGTAGTTCAAACATTGCTCTACAGGGATATGTTGATGTAGATATGGCAGGTGACAGAGATAACAGGAGGAGCACTACAGGGTATGTATTTACTGTAGGTGGAACAACTGTCAGTTGGGTTTCAAAAATCCAAAGTGTTGTTGCACTTTCAACAACAGAAGCAGAGTATGTTGCAGCTACAGAGGCTAGTAAGGAAATGATTTGGTTACAAAGGTTTATGGATGAATTGGGTAAGGATCATGATATGGGCACGTTATACAATGATAGCCAAAGTGCCATTCATCTTGCAAAGAACTCAACATTTCATTCCAGGACTAAACACATACAGCTCAAGTACCATTTCATACAGTCAGTATTGGAAGAAGGACAGTTGAAGATGGAAAAGATACACACTAGCCAAAATCCTGCAGATATGCTAACAAAAGTTGTAACCAGGGAGAAATTGAGATTATGCTCAATTTCAATTGGTCTTCAAGGATGACGATGAAGATGAGAAATAGCCAGGTCCAAATAGGAGCCATTGTCCAGCAAATGAAGCAGTGGTAGAGTTGCTACAATCAGTCTCCAAGTGGGAGATTGTTGGGCGTGGAGCTTGATTATCTTGTTTATTTTGTATCTCAGCATTGGACCCCTGTACCTTAATGGGGTGGCAATGCCGCCCGTAATTAAACGTTGCATGGGGGGTCCAAGGGGGGGCGGCTATGAATTTATGGAGCCCCCCCCCCTGGAGGGGGGTTTCAGGGGCAATGCCCCCGAAGCTAAAAACAGATGTAAAATTGCCTTGTAAAATTATAGTAATTTCTAGTCAATCTGGGCCGTTCATTAGGCAGATGATCAAACGGTAGAAGTTATGTTTAGCTTATTTTTTTTTTTTTTCCGTAGAAGGAAACCCCTCTCTTTGTATGAGGGTATTGTATTACGGCTGTGCAATTTTATGTGTATTCTTAGAGTGAGAAACAGATAGGGATACTGTGAGAGAGAACAGAGGATATTACAACGGATCTGCTATAGGTTGTGTCTCTTTATTTTGCTAAATAATAAAAAATAAGGACTGGCTGTTTGGGGTGGACGTAGCCCAAAATGGGTGAACCACGTATATCTGTGTCTCTCTGGTTTTATGTGTTTTGTGTGCTTGCATTTTTCGCATATTTTATGTGTCGCATTGCTCTGTAATATATATAATTTTCTAACATAATTAGCCGATTTAGTTGTCCAAAGAGCCTGACCAGCGACCAGGGTACACACTTCATCAATTACACCATTAAATCCCTGCTAGAAAGCTTCATGATACAACATCATAAAAGCAGTCCGTATCACCTGCAAGCCAACGGTATGGTAGAAGCATCCAACAAAATACTGGAGAAGGGCCTGACAAAAATATGCAATGCGCAATGGGATGACTGGGATGAGCAAATACCAACAACTTTATGGGCATAATGAACAACGGTAAAGTGACTGAACAACCAAACACCATTCCAGCTAGTATACGGGAGAGAAGCAGTAGTCACAGCTGAATTCATCATTCCTAGCCTCCTAGTCGCAACGTCACTCCAACTATCAAAAGAGGACTCGCTAAAGGAACAATTGCAGGAATTACAAGGCATCGAGGAAGAATTATTTCTGGAGGAATTTCACCAAACGGTATAGAAGGATAGACAAAAATATTGGCATGACTAACACATCGAGCGCAAGACTTTTCAGGTCGGGGGAAAAGTTCTAATCTATGACAGTAAGTACCAGAAGTTCCCAGGGAAACTGCAGATTCATTGGCTAGGGTCGTTTTACGTGATAGAATTCAAAGATTCAGGAGCAGTTCGGTTAGCACAACTGGACGGCCAAGTTCTACAAGGATGGGTGAACGTCGCACACGTGAAGCCTTATCAAGAGTAAGGTACTCATTTCCAATTCCAATAACTCTTGCAACCGAGAGGAGTCAGTAGGGTAGAATAGCATCAGTAACTCTCTCGCACCCGAGAAGAGCATGGATAGGATTTCCACTTTAACAAAAACAGAAAAATATGTACAGTTGCGTTGCGGAGACCGAAGCGCAACCAATTGTGGTCGGGGAAGGGTAGTGTCCAATGTTTCATCCACGTCAGATAGAAAAGCGTGTCGAACATCAGCCCATCATCATTACGTGTAGTACCCGTGTCATTCCGTAATATTACCAAGATTTGGAAATAATTGTCATAATTAGCATCACCCATACCGTAATAAATTTTCCATAATAAGGCTTAACCACCAACCATCGCGTCTGCCCAAATCCTGAAGCCACAGTCAGCATTGTCAGAACCCACCTCAGCCGGTAACTAATCTCACAATTGTAGCCACAGACGAGGCCAGGGGGAAATTGATTAGTTATGGGGTCTCATCAACCTCACTCGTGCCAGTTAATTACATAACCCACATGCAAAGAAGCACGAGAATGCCAGAAAAATCCGAGTTAGAACTAGAAACATCCAATGGAGAAAGAGAAGCAGAACCAGAAGAAGAGCAGAGAAGGCACGTAGAAGAACGAATTCAAGAGAAAAGAGAAGGAGTTGTTCTACAGGTATATCAGAGAAGAGCCAGAATGAAAAGAGCAACACCAGTAGTTGTGGAGCAAGAGCTCGATAACGGAGTTCAAAATATGGAGTCACTAGTGGGGAAATATGACAGTGCATCATTGATCGACACCGACCTCACAGACTCTTTCGAGTTTCCAGCAACAAAGAGACAAGTATATATGGAGAATTATGCCACAAAAGTAGGGCATCAAGTTGCAAGAGTCCTACCAGAGTTCCGGGGCATTCAATAGTCTACCATACTGAACTTAAGAAATCTCCCGGTGTTCGGTGTTACAGGCGCTGCAATGCAGTGCACAAAGTTCTTGTTGAGCAGAATTCATAATGGTTCGCTAGGGATAGGGAAATATATCCCAATTCATGTGGAGGACATCCACAGGTTAACTGGACTATCACAGGAAGGGAGGGATGTCTCAACAACATTCCAGACTGTATCCAAGAGGGCGAAGAAGACCGGCGATAATGCCTACTACACAAAGTACGACACCAAGAGGGGGGGGGGGAGGAGCCAAAATTGACTTGATCAACAAACCAAAGGTCAGGTTCGCATGTTACTTAATTGCAAGTAAAACGATGAGGCACTATACAAAAGGAGAATGCACGCTGGATAAGATCTTGGTTTCGGAGCATTGTGTGTAGGGGTCACAACTGAACTGGCGCTCAATTTTGCTGAACGAGTTGTTCGAAGCTTGCGAAGACAACTACAAGAGGGCAACCGGATTCATATACGGATATTTAATTATGGCACTAGCAATGTGGAAATGGACGTTTCCAAGCATTCAAGTACTTATGGAGATAGCAACGGGACAACCATTGGCAATGAAGTTCGTGCTTTGGAAGGTATCCGGGGATCCTAGCACAAAGGAGGTTAACACAGAAGCTTTCAGAGTATGGTACAGCCAAATGGTTGATGTCATGATGAGTCAACAAAGAGTCCCAAGGAGTCTTTTGTATGTTTATAGCGTGCAGATATGGTTTGGAGTTACCCACAAGCAAAACTTTATCAGGCCAACTTGCATACAAGAATTGACTTTCAAAATGAAGCCATTAAAGTTCCAGATTGATGAAACAACCTTCCACATAGAAGTCTGTTCGTGGCCAGGAGTAGCGATGGAGGTTAGAACCGGAGTCTACACCCTATCTTTGATGGGATTCTGCCAAACCCACTGCTGGGAGAGACTTTAGAGCAGACGGTGACTAGGATGGCGCAGTTGCAGCTATCCCTGATCATTGAGCAGTTGAACACAAAGGTGCAAACTTTCAATAGAGTATTTCAAGTGTTAACAAGTGATTCCACTGCATTTCCTACATTTTTAGAGTTTCAGGCATCCCATTCCAAACCATATTCCACCACAGCCTCCCTAATAGCACCAATACCCAACACTCTATTTAGCTCACCGCTCCCAGCGACTACAGTGCTGGTCAGAAAGACTAAAATTGTGAAACCCCCAGTAGCAGCACCAAATGCAAGAAAGGCCAAGATCACAGTATCTATTATAGTGGTTGATCTCATAGGGGATGATTGTTTGGTAAATTTAGTGTGTCCTAAATTGCTAACATAAATTATCAACCAGGGATTCGTAAGCTGACGAAGTGTGGTGCATTATATGTGCAAGATAACCTATCTCTTACTTTTTGTCGTTTTTGGATTTTTATGAAATTCTAAAAGACAAGTATGGAGACAAATATTCAAGACAATGATGTCCTTCTAATGGTTTTCCAAACTTCAAAAGAATTTTAAAACACACAATGACAAAATTAATTCCTAAAAGGAAATGAAAAGTGCATCACTATTCTAATCAAGAAAACAGTGAACTATTGATCATGAAACTCATTATCCTTGCTGCTGTCTAAACACAAAAGAAACTGTACTCAAAGAAAAGATTGCAAATAAAGTAAAACTAAAATCAAATTACATCAACTCATATTCTGACCCCTCACCATTAGTCTAGCTATGGCTTTCGGAGGTAATCATAAACAACTTGAGCAATCTGATATCTAATTTACAGAAAAAGAAACTAATATCAAACTACACGCTCATACTTCAATCCCTCGCCATTAGTCCAACTATGGCTTTCGGAGGTAACTGAAAATGACATGAGCAATTTAGTATATCTAACTTGCAGAAAAGTAAACTAATATCAAACTACACACTCATACTTCAATCTCTCACCATTAGTCCAGCTATGGCTTTCGGAGGTAACTGAAAATGACATGAGCAATTTAATATATCTAACTTGCAGAAAAGTAAACTAATATCAAACTACACACTCATACTTCAATCCCTCGCCATTAGTCCAGCTATGGCTTTCGGAGGTAACTGAAAATGACATGAGTAGCTTGATATCTAATCTAACTAGTAAAGCAAATGTTCAAAACTGAAATGAATAAAACAGTGTTGGAATTAAAAACTAAGAAAAAGAAATCAGCAGAAGGACAATATTGATTCCATGTCATTAGTCATTATAAAACTATGTGCAAATGCCCGGGCTGCCATGAAAAATTATGCTAAAAGCTATGATTTCAGAAAGCAATCTAAGTAAGGAAATATGACAAAACATAATTGAAAGCAACTTATCTAGAAAATATGTAAAAGCCTCCTTGGATAGCAGGGGCCCTCTGCTACCAATTTGGTGTAATCCTTCGTTAGCTCCTTAAAATTGTAATCAAAAATGACTCTATCAAGGAAGTTTTAATAGCAATCTCACAACGTGTACATCCCATTCCATCTTAAGTTTGTTACAAATCTACTCCTCATTACCTATGATATATGAGTCTCTATTTATACATAAAATATGAGGAGTCATCTCATTAATGGGAGTCCATGAATCTTCTCCTCCATCTCTAGAGTTACAATCAAAATTGAAATGATAGTGATGACTTATTCTAGAGTTTTAACGCTTCACTAAGAGATGAGACATATATCCAATATATCCTTCTAGAGCTTAACATGAACAAGTGAAGTTAGGACATATCTTTGATCCGCATAATCATCTCCAACCAACTGAATTGGTTCTTAGAGTGTGCCAAAAGTATAAGGGTCTTCTAGAATTCTCCTTGACCTACATATGTTACAAAACTCATAACACATATAGATACAAGAATGTTAATTTTCTAGTTTCTAATCATAAATTCACTTAAAATACATAAAATAAATAACTTTGGAAACAAGGATCCTAACCCATATATTTATGAAAATGGTTACTTGATGTAGGATTTTAGGTCAAATGGCTATGAAATAAGAGCTAAATGGTTATGACATAATAGAAATATGTATGAATATGGAAAACACTTTTGAGACTCAACATACCCCCCAACTGAAGTTGTTGCATGTCCTCATGCAACTATTGCAATGATTCATTTGTTTATGAGTTGATCTTTTATGAGTTTTGACTCATATAGATTCATTCCAACTTTGCTTCTTGATATTTTCCTTTTTGGCAAAGCATAATACATTTGATTACAACATTTTTTTTTTTTTTTTAATGGTTGGTTCTTGTGTAACAACCTTTTTTTTATTTTTATTTTTTAATTTTATTGAGCAATGGTTCTTGTGTAACAATGCTTTATTTTCTTTGTTGCATCAAAGTTCATGAAAACATTTAGAATCAATTACTTCATCAATGAATTGATCATTTGTAAGACATATAATCTTTTGGATCATGTTGCAACAATAGTTGGTTGGGAAGTATATGTGGGTGGAAATGAAATGAAAATGTGTGATAGTGTATGACATGTGGATATGAAATGATGTCCCTTCCCCCCAACTAAAGATATGACAATGTGAAAAAAGGAGTGAGGAATTTTTCCAAAGTTACAATTTTAGCATTCTAATGAATTACATGACTAAAAATTAGAAAACAACATACTTTCACTTACCTTAAATGTGGATGAGTTGTGTATGTGTGGTGGCTACAAAATTCTGATCATATTCTTCTTCAAGTGGCTGAACAAGAGGAGTCATGGATAAAGAGATAAGATGACTTTTATTGCTTCTACTAAAACTTGCTGAATCTGCTCCAAAATGCTGAAAATAATACTCTTCATGTCTTCAAAACTCATTGGCATAATTCCTACTATGTGAAAAGATGTTCTGATGTCGAACATAGTAGGAAATTGTTGACTTAGTGGCCATTAATGGATGCCACCAGTCAACACGAGAACTCTCACCATCGATGACAATGAGAATCAAGATGCCCAAACACATCTTGCTAGGTACGAATGATTTTGGTGATGTCGAGTCACCTAGAAGATCTGACGAACAAGAAACATTAATGTATTCCCATTGTTTGTCAGCATGAAAACTTGCCATTAAGGCATGCAAGCCTCAAGGTGTTTTACAAAGAACTTAGACTCAATAGTTTGCATTGAAGCAGGGCTTATTTGCGGAATGAAAATGACAAGAAATGGAAGAATAAAATGGAAGATGGCAATGGAGAGTAGAAATGGAAATGGACAATAAGCATGTGAATGAGCCTCTTGCTTTTATTTGTGGGTTATGTATGGACAAAAAGAAATGGAAAGTGGATGTGAATGTAAATGGAAAATATGAAGTGAAATGAGGTGAATGGTTTATTATGAGGTATGGATGTGATGGAGACAATAGTATCTGAAAGTTTTTCAAGTGTTTGGATCTGATTTTGCATCAGCATATTTCCTCCTCTTTGTTGCTGATCATCCTCTTATGAAACAAATTGGTCTCTTAAAGAGACACCATTCTCTTGTAGTCATTTGTCCTTCCTCCTAGAACCTGCAAAAAAACTAATACTTCTTCTGCAATGGAATGTAAGATTATCAAAGGGAGAGAGGTGATCAATCTCTCTAGTTATGATATTTACACACAAAACTAAGAATTTGTATTAATGAAACAAGTTCTCAAAGGAAGAATCAAAATAATTTATACCTGTTTTGGAATTAGTGCCTCAAGTTGAATGTTGCTTCTTTTCAGCAATTTATTTCATTATTTGCCATTTCAAACTCTAATATGGATTTCTCATTGTATAGATCTTGTTGAGACCTTTCCAACGATACTTAAATCATCAAAATCTGATTTTGTATGAGAAAGTTAGGCTGATTTGAACAATGAGGTTTTTCAATTGCGGAATTGGAGAACAGCTACGGAATTGGACTTTAGCTGCGGAATTGGACTTTAGCTGCAGAATGTCGACAGTTTCTGTAGCTAAAAATCTTGAATAAAAGGTTAGCCATTCATCTTTCATCATTAGCCCAAAATTAATCAATACCTTCAGAAAAGTGAACAAATAACTTATTCATTTCATTGATTCAAAATTATTATTATTATTTTTTTTTTTTTTTTAATCAAAACAAAATTGAAAAAGAGAAATGTAATTTTTTATTTTTTTTTAAATGATTTGTTAATAAAATTATATATATATATATATATATATATATATATATATATATTTTCAAAAATTTAAAAATATACATATATATTTTAGTAAACAAAACAATTTTGATTTTTTTTTTTTTTTTTTTTGTTAAACAAATTGTGGAAACTATCATATTGATTAAATATCAGTTGAGGTGAACAATTCTCGTGCCCAAACCTGTATGCACATAATGCCTCTTATCCTCGCCTTTCACATAATAAAAAGATATTTCTATTGGCACATATTCCAGTCTCAATAAATGAACACAATAACTCTAAGGTCTCATCTTGAAACGCATTTGTATGCGCATGAGCAGTAGGTATAGTGAGACCTAAGTGATCTCCATAATCGGATAAATAAGATGCTCATTGAGTCTGGGCACAATTGCACCACTACAGTTCAATGCAAGTATGGCACTTCCAGCCATTACAAATTCAACAAATGCGATATGAGTGGAATGAACATGATCTCCAAACAGTCTCAGGCGAATCATAAACATCTAGAATCCACGTTGCTCAAGGTTGATAGAATTTGTGTTCAACTTGGATTCTTCCTCCTGGAGATCAGGAAACCGAATTATGGGTGAAATTAAGCAAAGTGCCGTTCAAACTCTCCACTGTGCAAACAGAAAACCGTTTTTCCTCACGCGGCAAGCAAAAATGGCCTTCAAAGAACCGAGAAATTCTCCCAGACCGCCACGAATTTCATAAAACGATTTCTGGGTTATCTAATTGACCACGTTGGCGAAAAAACCCATGTTTTATTTTTTCTAAATTCATCTCCGTTTGGCCAAATCGTGCTTTTAAAGTTTGACGTTTTTCTCTGTTTTGCGTTTTTCTGTTTGTGAATAATTTTTAACAAGATTCTTAATCCTTTCTGGATCGGAGTACTCAAGCTTGTCTTCAGTGTTTAAATGTAAAGTAATGCTCATTCCTCTTGGAATCAATCTATCAGAACCAGCTTCCTTGCTATCCCTCAATGCTTTCAAAAAAATATAGCGGTTCCACTCTGAGCTATAGTTCCCAAGCAATCCACCAGTTCTTCTTTTGTCATCCCAATACCAGTATCGATCAAGGTAATTATTCCATTCTCCTTCTCTGCCCTGATACGAATCTCTAATTCACCTCCATTACCAAGAAGACTTGAATCTGTCACGCTTAAGAAGCGCAATTTATCCAGTGCATCACTAGCATTACTGACTAACTCACAGAGGAATACTTCCTTGTAGCTGTACAAGCTGTGTACTATCAAATCCAAAAGGCGACTAACCTCTGCTTGATACTCATGTTTTTTTTTTTAACGGATTAGTCTGTTGTTTCCTGTTGTGCTACTGTGGTTTCATACCTAACAATGCCAGGAATTGTTTGCGTTATCTTCAAGTTTGAAGCAGCAGAAAAACCAGCTGTCTGCTCATGGTTTAGTAATCTTGATTTCCCAGTGCGACATAACTCCAAAGAGGTAAATGGCCGTGAAAGGCAGTGGGCTGTTTCGTTTTATTTATTTATTTTTATTTGTTTTTATTTGTTTTGTTAGTAAAACTACATGTTATATTTTTAAAAATTAAAAATACTCATATATGTTTTACTAAACAAAATGATTTATTGATTTTTTTTATTTGTTTTTGTTAATAAAATTACACGTGTTGTATTTTCAAAAATTAAAAATATACATATATATTTTACTAAACAAAACAATTTTTTCAATTTTTTTTTTTTTTTTTTTTTTAAGGAAATGATAAAAACAATTTTTTTTTTTATTGAATCAATTGAAATGATGAAGTTGATTTTGTCTCCCTTTTTTGTTTTTACATAAAAATTCTTTTTCTGATCCTCCAGATCACACAAAGTGCAGGAGGAGAGCATACTCAAGAATTATTAATTTTTTTTTACATAACAATCATTTTTCTGATTCTCGAGATCACACAAAGTGCAGGAGGAGAGCATACTCAAGAATTATTAATTTTTTTTTAGATGTAAGAAATAAGTCTACCTAGTTACACTTCCCCGGCAACGGCGCCAAAATGTTTGGTCAATTTAGTGTGTCCTAAATTGCTAACATAAATTATCAACCAGGGATTCGTAAGTTGACGAAGTGTGGCGCACTATATGTGCAAGATAACCTATCTCTTACTTTTTGTCGTTTTTGGATTTTTATGAAATTCTAAAAAACAGGTATGGAGACAAATATTCAAGACAATGATGTCCTTCTAATGGTTTTCCAAACTTCAAAAGAATTTTAAAACACACAATGACAAAATTAATTCCTAAAAGGAAATGAAAATTGCATCACTATTCTAATCAAGCAAACAGTGAACTATTGATCATGAAACTCATTATCCTTGCTGCTGTCTAAACACAAAAGAAACTGTACTCAAAAAAAATATTGCAAGTAAAGTAAAACTAAAATCAAATTACATCAACTCATATTCTGACCCCTCACCATTAGTCTAGCTATGGCTTTCGGAGGTAATCATAAACAACGTGATCAATCTGATATCTAATTTGCAGAAAAAGAAACTAATATCAAACTACACACTCATACTTCAATCCCTCACCATCAGTCCAGCTGTGGCTTTCGGAGGTAACTGAAAATGACATGAGCAATTTAATATATCTAACTTGCAGAAAGTAAACTAATATCAAACTACACACTCATACTGCAATCCCTCACCATCAGTCCAACTGTGGCTTTCGGAGGTAACTGAAAATAACATGAGCAATTTAATATATCTAACTTGCAGAAAGTAAACTAATATCAAACTACACACTCATACTTCAATCCCTCACCATCAGTCCAGCTGTGGCTTTCGGAGGTAACTGAAAATGACATGAGTAGCTTAATATCTAATCTAACTAGTAAAGCAAACGTTCACAACTGAAATGAATAAAACAGTGTTGGAATTAAAAACTAAGAAAAATAAATCAGCGGAAGGACAATATTGATTCCATGTCATTAGTCATTATAAAACTATGTGCAAATGCCCGGGCTGCCTACTATAATCTAAAAGCTAAAAATTATGCTAAAAGCTATGATTTCAGAAAGCAATCTAAGTAAGGAAATATGACAAAACAGAATTGAAAGAAACTTATCTAGAAAACATGTAAAAGCCTCCTTGGATAGCAGGGGCCCTCTGCTACCAATTTGGTGTAATCCTTCTTCAGCTCCTTAAAATTGTAATCAAAACACCATCAAGGAACTTCTTTATTGAAAAAACTTCACAAATCTACATCCCATTCCATCTTAAGCTTTGTTACAAATCTACTTCCTCATTACTTTGTCATTACCTATGATAGGAGAAAGCTTCTCCTATTTATACAAAATATGAGGAGTCATCTCATTAATGGGAGTCCATGAATCTCTCCCTCCATCTCTAGAGTTACAATCAAAATAGGAAATGATAAGACACTTGTCTTTCTAGAGTTTCAACACAACTAAGAGATGAGACACATATCCTCTTAGAGTTTTAATACAACAAGGAAGTGAGACACATATCCTCTTGATCCCATAATCTTCTCCAACCAAATTCGAATTTGGCCTTAGAGTGCCACATAAGGGTCTTCTAGAAGTCTCTTTTTGACCTACACATGTCACAAAACTCATAACACATATATAGATATATGAAAATATGTTAATTTTCTAGTTTCTAATCATAAATTCACTTAAAATACATAAAATAAACAACTTTGGAAAACAAGGATCCTAACCCATATATTTATGAAAATGGTTACTTGATGTAGGGTTGTAGGTCAAATGGCTATGATATAAGAGCTAAATGGTTATGACATAATGGAAATATGTATGAATATGGAAAACACTTTTGAGACTCAACAATGATCAATTGCGAACTTTGAGTATAGGAGTACCGATCAAGGAAGAGCCTGTAGTGGAGCCCCAGGTGACCATGGGGCTACCATCCATCAATTCCCTGGATTTCTTAAATATTCACATATCTCCACCTCACATTCACAAAACATTGGCCCCCACCTCATCCACCATTCAGGAACCACCCATTACCACGCCCTCCACTTCATCAGCTACCGTATCAGACCCAATCGTTAGAGGAAGACAAAACGAGGACCCCGAGGTGGAAGTTAACTCGGGTACAACAGAAGTACCCCTAGTTGGCCAAACCCTGGTTCAGCATGCTATGTTCACAGAGCTTTTAAATCAGATAGAACATTATATGGAAGAAACAAGTGCTTCGCTCCCCGAGCAGAATCCACTCCAATAGGCTAATCTGACAGCCCAAGAAACACCGCCCGATCTAAACATGGCCAAATCTAGTAAGCGACTGTCGCAACCAACACCACCACAGTCACTGCAGGCACAATTAGCAAAATCTATCGCCAGCGGAAAACCACTTCAAGCACGATGGCCAGATCAGGGAAACTTTGGTGCTGAGAGCATGAAGACATGGGGAACAACCCAACTATACCATTTAATTCAGAGAGTAGCACATCAAGAAGAAGGGATTCACTTGGAGCTCCAGCAAAGATGCGAGCAACAACAATTACAAATCAGCATGCTTACTGAAGAGCGTGAACAACTGAGGATAGAAAAGGTAAATCTACAAGAACAACTAGATACAAAGACAAGAATATTTCGAGACATTTGGCCCACAGTAACGGCCAACAACAACCAAACACCGGAAGGGATAAAGGAGAATGATATAGTCGAATGATTGGTCCACATCAAGGTGGCATGTTCAAACATCCATAAGGAAAATGAGGAGCTCAGAGCAGCATTGGCAGCCCAACCCATGTTGCCAAACCCGACGGTTGTGTACACATAGAATATATCCGAGAGACAGAGCCAGGTGACAAAAATGCACGAAGTTCTGAGTACTACAGCGAAAGAAGCATATGACCTACTGAAGGGTCTACAAGAATGTTCGAACTCGCTCACACTGAAGTCTCAACTAGTTTCATTACAGCTACAACAAGTATCGAGGGAGATACAGGAGGCCATAGACCTTACTGGACTAGACCAACTATATGCTCAAGCGGACGCTCTAGAGGTCCAGATACAGTAGATTGAAGAAATCTCAACTGCAGCAAAGCAAGCCCTCCAGGAACTGAGGTTTTTTGTAAAAACCAGTGCCCAAAAAATGCAATTACTGCTCTTCGAGGCCGATACAAAAATCCATAACATTTTTGGTAGCCTGCCAACTATTTCAGGGGAGGAAGTGGTCGCACAAGTCACAACACAAACTGATTCGCTCATGCAAGGATGGCATCACGCCATGACGACCTTTCAAGAACTCAAGGCATCAAATCTGACAAAGGTCCCAGAATTGGGGCCCTTGTTTGGACAGTCGGGAGAAAGGGGACAAACAGAGCAGAACATAGGGCCGAGTGGACCGATGGAAATAGAGACAGTGAAAAGCGATTGACTCGGGGCAAGTCAATAGGATGTGGTTGGGGCTTGTTGGGGCCCTTGTTTTGAAATCAAACCGTTTTGAGTTGTAGATGGTACGTGGCGGGATGCAACCACGGTAGGCAGAGAGCTGTCAAGGTTGTGAAGGAGTGAAGAATAGGTGGCACGACTGTTGCGGGAGCAAGCACAGATGGTAGAAGAACGTGGCAGAAGACAAGTAGTAGAACTCCCAATGAACAGAGAGAAGCAAAATATAGCCGAGCGAGAAGAAAGGAATAACTTTCAGTTGCGCTGGTAGCAGAACAAATAGGTAGCCGGCCAGCAGAGAAAGGAGGTTGGCATAGGAGGAATCAGGGAACAGGAGCCGTAGGAGAGCTCCGTTCATATTGTTCCGTTATCTATCTCTCTTTATCTCTCTGTTCTAATCTATGGGCTAGGACCTCTTTGTAATCTATTCGATTAAAGCTCATGTTGAGGAGCATTGTAATAGTCTGTTACTGATAAGTGAATTATAATATAATAAGAGTTTGATGTTCACAATATATGTTGTAGTTCAGATTGATTAGTGTGGTAGTATTTAAAATTTTTATTGATTGTCTTTCTGAATGTGCTTCTAAGGGATATCACCCATGTAATGTTGCATTTGCTTAAGCTCTGATATAGTTTTGTTTCATACATATCTAATTTGCTAGACTGATATCAATCTACTCCCAACCTTAGTAAGGTCACGACATGCCTCGGGTGAGACTCTCTTCTCCTCGGAGCAGGGTGAAAATGCCAGTGTGGTGCTAGACTACAGTGGAAATCCTTGTTGGCCTCTAATCCAAACCTAGGTCTTGCCTAAGAGACCTTTTTCCTCACCAACAATGTTTGTGCAAGAAAAGGGAAAGCATGTAAGTGAACATGTATAAATTCACTAATTGAAAGGAAAATAACATAACAAAAAATAGTAGAAACCATTTCGAAGTGAAAGTATATTATAAATAGAATAGGTAAAAGAAAAAAAAATTGCAAGGTGTTAAGATGAGAGAGAAGATGGAAGATGTACAAGTGAAATGCAAATGAAGGAAAGGTGCCAACAGGATAAGGTCTTCAAGGAGTTTGATTAATAGATTTGGAGGCAAGGTATTTTTCTTCTTTTTTCCTGTGTATGACGGAGGATTTTCTTGCATGTGTGAATAACATGTGAATGAGAAAGATGGGGAGATGCAAAGGTCATTCAATGATCTAACTCTTGATACAGCGGTGGAAGTTAGCCCCTGGAGATCATTGTTACCAATGTCGATTGTTTCCTTATCTAGTGTCATTCCTTGTGATTTACGGATTGTTAGGCCTCATGCCATGCGAAGGGGAACTTGTGTTCGAGAACTCCTTTTTATGGGGGGGATTGGCACATAATTTGGATTCGAGGCATCCCATGGTGGAACTTTGTAGTGAATAAAATCAATAACAACAAATGATGGGAGCTCCGAGGGTTTAGAACCAAGTGCATATACGAGAGAAACAACATTTCTGAGTGAACCATTAACAAGGCTAGCCTCAACCCACAAGTTTCTTGTAAGAATTACACGTTGCCCAATGTAGAGGAGTAATTTTGTAGCTAGTTGATCATCTTCCAGGTTGTTGGTGGGAAGTTTTTTCCGTTGGGCAGCATAGCAACATGAAACTGGTAGGTTCATTTTTTTAGCATGAATTTATTGTGTAGTGCAACAAACTCATTTTTTGCATAGAGGTGCATAGAATTGGAGAATGGATGGAGCTTGTCTTCAGGAAGTTTGGATTTCGAACGTGTCATAAGAAGCTTCCAATCATCCAATGTGGGGGTTGCATTGAGAAGGTTGGAGAGGAGTTGGAAAAATGAAATCTTCTCAAGACTTTTTCCTAGGTTGTTGGTGAAATACTATCGAAGCTTCACAACTGTATCGAAGCTCTGCCAAATAGCATTCCCACGAGAAGTGCCCACATACATTGTTGTGTCTTTGATAGGTGGAAGTTTGTTGAGGTCCCCTACAAGGATTATAGAACGACCACCAAATGGGTTGTTTCTATTGGATGGAAACACCTCTCGCAAACAATCATCAATTTGAGCAAGCAATTTGGGACCAATGAAGCTCATTTCATCAATTATAAAGTATTTTACATATTGAAGTTGTTCTTGAAGGTTCAATAGGGATTGACCTTCTAAAGGTTGCATAGAGGAAATAGGGATGCAAAGAGAAGAGTGTATCATTAGGGAATTTATGTGGAATGTTGCAACACTGGTTGGAGCAAGCAAAAGGAAGGGGTTTTCTTCATTGGCCAAGTTGGATAGGAAGGAATTTTTGAGGCATTAAATTAGGAAAGAATTTCCGATGCCAACAATGCCTTGGATTATCATTCTTAAAAGTGCGTTGGAGGCAGTGTTGCGGAAGTGGGAGAAAATGATATTGAATGTTATGGTTTGGATTGGGGACAAGGAGGAAAAGGAATGTGGACATGGAGTTGGGATTTGGCAGAGTGTTGTGGAGGAGCGATTGAAGTCAATGAAGTGAATGGTTGTTTATTGCAAGTGCGAAGAGATAAGAGAGTGGTCTCGATTATGGTTTGCATCAAAGTCACGATGGCCAAGCATATCAAGCTCATCAAGGAGGATGTTGTTACCTAGGTGAAGTTGAGAGAGAAATTTCCATTCATCCATGTCTATGGTGGTGGTGGGGGGGGGGGTGAATTTCATCAGTTGAGGAACTGTTAGAGTCTGAGAGGTCTGGGCCCGAAGGAGCTTGGTGAACATGCCACGCTCAATATGCGTGTCTAGTTTGTTTCCAATGTGTAACAATTGTCACGTCAGTTGTACCAATTTGATCAGGGAGTCTATAAACACTGTTAACCTCACCCAATCATAAAGCTTTATTATCACCCTTCTAACTAATTATATTTTGACATGCGGAAACTATTTTAACCTTTTTGAAATGAAGGTTAACATCTGGGAAGCGAACATTCCGGTGGACAAAATATGCAGCGACAACACCATCACAATGAACATTACTATTACGTTTCTCGACAACCGGTTTCTATCAAATGGAAATGCAGTTTCTGACGCGCTTGCTGGAAGTTTCCGTTGAGTATGAGGATTGCAGGGCAAGTGAATTTACTCAACATTTATAAGCACCACGTGGTTTTCTACTCTTCCTGCAACATTACCATAGTTGTGCCAACAGGTTCCCTAACAAGCCAAAATTGTACACATTCTATCAAGCTCTAATAGGTATCTTGGAGGGTTTTTCTTTTTATTTTTTTCCCTCTTTCACGATCTATGTATTTATTCCCAAATTTTCTCTCTTATTTCGTAATATAACCTGTAATTCACCTTGGATTGGGCGTTATGATGTCCAATCAGATTTACTTCTGTTAATCCTTGAAATGAGCTTCATTAATATTAACTTTTCCCTTTAAATATCTCTGGTTCAGACCATGCTGGACTATTGAGGTTTCGTACAATTTTGTCATAGAAGTTGAGTAAGGATTTTTGTTAGCAAGTTTCCCAAATCTAAATCTTATGAAATATATTTTGCGATATGTCTATGCAGCATGTGGTTGTTATAGTCTATCTTGTTAATGATGCAAATATCATTTGAATTAAGGTATTTAACCCTTCATTCCCCAATATTGACGGTGGGTTTTTTCTCTTAGACCATACATTTCATTCTTTTGTTTACAATGTTGTTGGTAAGTTTTGCCCCTTTTTAATGTCGGTAGGACTAAGTCTCAATGCCTGCCCAATTTTCAAAATTGTATGATAGCCATGCGTTGAGGTCTATTGGCGGTGACTAGGAGGCTTGAATCAAAGCCCCTTTTTAAATGGGATAGGTCCAGGGGTTGATTCCCAGGCTATCTTATTCTCAACATGGTATCATATCCAAGTGTTGAGATTGATTAAAAATAAGTAGGAGGCCTGAACCAAAGTGTGGCTTAACGGAGAGTGCTGGAGATAAATATCCACACTTTGATAATAAATCCACTAAGGGTGTTGTGGATAACAATCCACTCCTTATGTTGAATCTAGTCAGGCTGCTCATCTTGGAATGGGCTAGGACATATTGTTCAGTGATAGGGAAACCCTTTACATTGGCAGGTCCCGGGTTCAATTTTCTTATCTATTTTGGAAAAATAGCAGAATAATGCCATGTTTTGTTGCACATATTAGAGTTTCAAAGGCAATCAATGATTAACTTAAATTGATCTTCCTTATTTTTCCATCATTAGAATATTTTGTTTTAGGTGGTGGTTTTGCTAGGTTAAGGAACATAGCAAGAGTTGCATTATCATGGTCATGTATGTTATAAATTGAGCAGAGTAATATGCATTTAAGAAAGACTATGCCCATGAAATTTCCATCTTGATGGGATTTAGTTTTAGCCCTTTAATTGGAATTTTAGGAATCATTACTCTACTGTGTTTTTAAAAGTTACCTTAGGAAGCATTTATCAAATATTGGGTGGGATTTATAAAGAGTTCTTAAAAGTTTCCCTTAGGTAGCATGTCTGAAAAAACCCATGAGGGACAAAACTTTATCCATGTACACCTTTATTCATTAATTTCACCCCTCTTCCTGAATCATTAGGAATCATTTCTACTGTGTTTTTAAAAGTTCCCTTAGGAATAGTTTCTCAAATATTGGGTGGGATTTATAAAGAGTTCTTAAAATTTTCCCTTAGGTAGCATGTCTAAAAAAACCCATGAAATACAAAACTTTATCCATGCACACCTTTATTCATTAATTCCACCCCTCTTCCTGAATTCAACAATGCCAAAAATGTAGAAGTGCCAAGTTTTTCCTGAAGTTCATCAATTTCAATGAAGATTATACTTGACATTTTTTATATATGCAGATAGTCATAACATAGATGGCCGTAAAATATGTAGAATTTATGTTTATTTCCAAGAGGAAATTTTAGTTGATGAAGCACATATTTTAACTTTTCGCTCAACAACTTTTAAAAATGTATTAGTGCCATGTTTTTCCTGAAGTTCATCAATTTCAATGAAGATTAAATTTGGCATATTTGATATATGTGAATATTCATGACAACGATGATAGTAAAATTTGGAAGAGTTATGCTTATTTTCGATAGGAAATTTTAGGGGATGAAAAAGCCATGTTTTAACATTTCACTTTTGGTTTTATCCATTTCTTCGAGCATAGACTGTATTTTAGACATGGATATATTTGACCTAAATTCCAATATCTTGACCTCTTCTATAGTCCACAAGAAGATATAAACTCTTCTAGAGAGCTTCAATTTCTAGCATCTTTGACAAATTTGTAAAAAAAAAAACATGAAAATTTGACGAAATGGGCATGAAGAAGGCTAAAGCAGTATACTAGGTAAAATCATCAGTTTTCACTGTCTGTTAGCATATTAAACTAAAATAATTTGAGTAATATATTTTGACAATAGATAATATTCCTCCAAGATCCTGGAAAGACACTTTTAGGAATATGCCTTAAACTGTGTGTTTTAGTAGAATTTTGTGCTAGAAGTGGATGAATCCTAAATTTGCTATTTCGAAGACCACTAATATTCCTTCAAGATTCTTAAAAAACAGTTTTAAGAGATTGTCTGAAAAGCTAATTTTTAATGAAGCATAGTTAGAAGCTCAAAATTGACAGGTTCCTTTATTAGAATTGTGTGTTTTAGAAAAAAATTGTGTCGAAGTGAAGCAAATAAATACTGAATTTGATATTCCAAAGATGGATAGTATTCCTTCGAGATCCTCAAATCACAATTTTCAGAGATTTTCTGAAACTGTAATTTTTAGTGAAACATAGTTAAGCTCAATTAGACATCTTTCTTTACTAGAATTTTGTGCCGGAGGGAATTAGGTCAATTCTGAATTTTTAATTTGTTTAATTCAAATATGTGAGTAATTCTAATGGCATGAATTTATGATTATAGATTTAGGATGGATGAGGTCTTTCTTTACTAGAATGGAAGTGGGTCAATTCTGAATTTGTAATTTGTTTAATTCAAGTGTGTGAGGAGTAATTATAATGGCATGAATTTATGGTTATAGATTTAGGAGTGAGGAGGTCTTCAGGTTCGATATGAATTTTATTATCAACCTGATATGATAGATAATAATTCTCGGTTGTAACTGACATTGCAAACTCCATTGACTCAATGAAGAGTGGAGGATGTAAACTTAATGGTGATTGTTGATGATAAGATGAGATTTACCATTCAGTTCCTTTTGTGTTTGTTTGAAAACTCGTGCTTGAATTTGTTACTATTTTATAGAGATTAAATTTCCCTGGAATAGTAGTAAAATGCATATAGATTCGAAAGATCTAACCATTCTCCTGAATCAATAATCATAAATTTCATTTTGATTACTATTTATGATTATTGATCTAGGAAAATGGTTATACCTTTCGATAATAATTATCCATTGTAAGAGAATGGTTGGATATTTCAAATATATGTATTTATTTATGATTATTGATTGAGGCGAATGGTTGGAAATTTTGAATCTATATGCATATATTATCAACAATGTATTTTAAATAAAAATAATAATTCTTCATGGCAACTTGGTTGAATTCGCCATTTTTTATTTAGGATGGCTAGATCATTCGAATCCCTCTGCATTTATAAAATATTATAATATTTTAGATAATAGATCTCCGTTGTAATTAACATTAATCCCTTTGTATTTATAAAATATTATAATATTTTAGATAATAGATCTCCGTTGTGATTGGCATTCGTAAGAGGGTAATTTCAGGGAATGCTATTGAAATAGGGAACATTTTAGGTAACACTAATGCTATTGAATCAGTGGAGATGGTATCAGGGGAGAGTTTAGGCCTTATCATTTAAAATTATGAGTGAAGTGTTCACTCGAAATGTCATAAATGTAGTACATCTTAATGAATTTACATACATTTTTCAAAAGCTCAAATCTACACACATTTTTTCAAAAGCTCTCAGCAAAGCTCCTCATCATATTGCAAATGGTGAAAATATACATGTTAAAATTAATAATTATTCTCTATACTAAAATTAATAGTGATGATTGTTGAATATAGAATTAGTTTTACCATTCTATTTTAGTTGTGTAAATTTGAAAACATGTGCTTAGAATTTGTTATTACTTTTCCAGAGGTATTAATAACGATAATTGTTGAATATTGAATGAGCTTTACCATTCTGTTTTAGTTGTGTTTATTTGAAAATATGTGCTTATAATATGTTATTACTTTTCTAGCAATGTTCTAAAACATTATGTAAGACCTTATGTAATGTATTGTTTTTTTTAAGAAACACACTAGTAATTTTTTTCATCATGAAAATTTTGAATTTTCCCAACATGTTTCCAATTTTTGCTAGGAACTTGTGGTGCCCAAATGGGAGGGGGATATTTTGTAATCTCGCCCATACTAACATATTTTAGGCCACCATATTTTTGGCATCAAAATCTGGGAACCATGGGGTGATTAAGAGCCCATCTCTACCTAAAAACTAGGGCCCATAATTCAGGGCATTCTCCAAATATTTATGTGTATCAAACTAAACAATAAAGAATAATTTCAAACATAAATAGATGTCACAATTGGGGGTCCAGGAATAAAAGATCCACTAGTGTAAAGTGTCATCTCTAGGCCAAAAATCATTGAACTTGCATATTAAAACTTTGGAAGATTAACCTCCATAGCTGGTATATGTTCCATTTTTTCTATGATGTAGGGTCCCCGGTTGAATTAGGGTTGATCTACTATTTTGTGAGCCTTGCCTTTCACTGCATCCTTGAATGAGGCAAAACCAACGGGATTTTTGGAACTCGAAGCTCCATCATGTAGGCTCAAAACCATTTGGATTTCTGAAACTCAAAGATCCATCATGTAGCCTCAAGCTTAGAATAATGGCAGAGTTCCATGAGACGTAGTAATATTTTATCTTAAAGGAGTCTTGTAGCATGTTACCTTCGAATAACATGCATTGAGAATTTGTAGAGAAGTCCAACCTATTTTCAAGGCAATGTTTCAAATTTTCCACCAAGTCAAAGCCTTCAATTTAGAAGAGGGTAGACTTTCATGAAGATATGAAATGTTTTATTTTCCAGGTTATCCCATGTTTTGACAATAAAAAAGGTGGGAAAATGATAGAGGATGTGCCAATTTTTATAAAATAATATAAAAAAAGGGACTCGACCAGAGTGCTTCCTTAGGTTTGGAGGTTAGAAATATTTTCCCCTTTAGTGTGCAATTTTTCACCCCATAAGGTGACATTGATTATGTACCCTAACATGTAGCACAAGAATATATTCGCCTTCCAAATTCTCGGCTCCTCCTTCCGACATTCCTTTTCACCTCTCGGCTCCTCCTTCTGGTGTTCCTTTGATCATGTGCAATGGCAGGAGGGTTGGAAGGCATGGCCATATGAAATTCATGCCATTTGGTATCAACTGCACTTATTGTGAATAAGATGGTAGGGGTAGCTTTTTGAATGATCATGTCATTGAACTCCCCTCTAGTCCTGGTCTAGAATGAATGGTTCCCGCGCAAAGATGAGAAAAAATGCATAATCTGGTCCGGAATGGTGGAATTCGGAAGGGTATTCACAAGGTTACTTTTAATGAAGAAAGAAGCATTTTCTTGGTTGTCATGGCACATGATAAGGTTGTAAAAGTAATAGATAAATCTAGGATGTTGGCCAAAACAATTTTCATGGTAGCACATTAGATGCAAATAGTATACTTGCATATCAAATTTTGCAATTCTTGATTGGTTAATCATGGCAGAGTTGATGGGGAAGAGGGTGGGGAAGGCCATGGAGAAGAGGCCCTTTGTGTTGTATTAATTGACTGGAGAAAGGCCAATGATGGGCCATTGAATTGAATGGGTGGGTGTGGAATTGGAGGATTATATGTAGGCAAGTATTTCATCAATTTCTAAATGAGAATTTGGTAGAGTTGAAACAAAGGAGGATGGGTGGAGGTCAGATGGGCATGGGTGGGGAAATTCATAATTATGAGTTTTAGAAAGGGCATCCTGCGGTGTGAGGGAGATCGTGTGGATATTTCATAGCATGCTAGAAATGTTTGTAGGTGTAACAAGCAAAGCAGAGAGCACAAGTGGGTTAAGTTGAAAATATTTTTAGTATGGGTCGTTTGCTAGCTTGAATTGCAAAGCTGCAAGAACACGTGATCTGCTAGCAAAATATTCATAGGATGTTTGGCCATTACTAGTTTTGTTTACAAAAAATATATCTAGTTCTAACAACATGCGAGGAAGAGAGGTGACTATATTAGTGATATCTTGAGGGAAGCTAATAGTATGGCTGAAATATTTGAGTTGGCCTCCACGTGCATGGGTGGCTTGAAGAACAGGGTTGAAACGGGCAATGAGAATCTCTTCAACCTAATTCAGGTAGGAGAGGACACGGGGTTGGATGCCTGGGTCCATGTTTTTTGTGGAGGAGAAACTCTTAGTTGTTCATTCAGAGGCACAACATGTACAAAAAAATTTTCCTTTTTTTTTGTTTTCATGGATGGGTAAGCTTCATGACAAGTGGAGCAAACTTCAATGGGACTAAGTGCATTGATCCTTTCACGAAAGCGACGATGTGCATGATGGAGATGGTTATTGTTGAATTTTTAGGAAGTTAAAAATGAATGCACATGCGGTGGGGGGTGATTTTACATGGAAGGCGGGAGGCGAAGAAAGTGCAGGGTTTGGAAAGGTTTGGTTAGCAAGTAGACATGGAAAGGGAAGTGGGAAAGGTTGGGTGTATGATAGGGGAAGTAGGCGAGTTTGGGAAGGAATGGGAGTTTGGTTTGGGTTGGATTGAGAGTGAAGGTTCGCTTGATGATTGGTGTAGAGGAGACGATGACATGCATTAATTATTTCCTTGTTAAACACATAGTGGCATCATCATTGTTCCTTTTGCACACTTTTCTCGGGGGTAGTTTGCATAACTGCTGCAAATAAGAAAAGTTGTGTAAAAAAACATAGGTTTTTATGAATTATAAGGAAAGGAGAGTCAAGCATCAATATGTCGTATTTTGTTTTTTTGTTTCGTGATTTTTCTTTTTATTGTTTGATTTGTATGTGTTATGTTTTTCATGACAAAGAATTGCAATATACACATGTTGCGAGTGATGTTTGAAGTGGAATTGTATTCACTAGGGTACGTGTCGATTTGGGTGTTGTGATGTTGAAATAGAAACTATTAGTTTTGGAAGAAATAACATTATGAATGTATGGGCTAGACTAAAAGGAACCCATTTTTTCATTCAACATAATTAGAAGCAACAATTTGTGTATTGTTTTCCATATTAAGCATATCATATTCATATGTGCATTCAAGAAATGTGTGTGTGTTGCAAAGAAGTTGAAACAATGAAGGAGGAAAGTGAAATCCAAGTGAGAAAATGTTCATATATTAACAAGATCCATTACAATAGAGTGAATGGACATACATACACAAGGAAACAAAGAAACGAGTGGGTGTCCATATGTTAAGGAGAACTATTACAAAAAAGAGAGGGCCCATGAAGATACAAAAACTATTACAAAAGTAGTATGCACTATCGAAGACGAAGTTTAGGGAAAATAAGAGTTATTAGTGAAGGGAAGAGGTTATCAAAAGATGCAAAAGGGAAACTAAGGTTCAATGAGAGTGAAGGGGAGGGGGGTAGGAGTTGGCAACAACGAAAGGTAGGGGTTTAGAAGGAAATTTTGTTTGCAAGGTCAACGATGAGCATCAATGGATAATGAGGGGGAATAGAAAGGGAGAGAGCAAAATGCATGGCTATAGCTAGTGAGAAACTGTGTTGGGGGGGGGGGTAGGAGTGGGTTGCAGGTCCTGCAGGAGGAGAGCGGACACATTGGCGCAAGGGAGTTCTTCAACGTGCATAAGAGTTGGCCATAGGCGTTCCATGTCGTTGAAGCTGTCTATCCTGAAAGAAAGTGTGAAGAGGAATTATCATTCCTTGATCTTGCTAGATATGTCTAGGACATCTCTAGGTTCGGTTGAGAGGAGGAAAAGATCCTTTTCTAATATGCCCAGAAGATCATTTGTGTATTTGTCAAAAGAAACCACATTTTCAAGGTGAACAATGTCGTTGTGCAACTTAAGTCGAAGAACATAGTGGTAGTCACACTCGAGGAGGGAGGCATCACATTTTGAACAACTCCATGTGTTGTAAGATTGTCATAAAGTGTTTTCCATGCATTGCATCCCATCAATGTTAAGGGGGCATGCAAGGAAGTATAAGTAATCCATGTTAATTGAGGTAGCAGTAGCACAGAGTGAAATCCACAAATTTTTTTCACTTGGGGGAAGTGAAAGATTGTCGACAATTGTTTTTGTATTGACAGGCCTCTTACACATGATGGTGTATTTTCGGCTGAGCGAGGGTGAGGAAGATTTGGTGCCTTCTTCTTCAA
The DNA here is from genome assembly GCA_034641835.2 of Pinus albicaulis. NCBI lineage: Eukaryota > Viridiplantae > Streptophyta > Pinopsida > Pinales > Pinaceae > Pinus > Pinus albicaulis. Next base: position 27,920 of record JAXQQM020086678.1, read on the forward strand.
ACCATTTCTTGAGTTGGCATGTTTCAGCAATATTTGGATTTATAAGTAGAGAAGTGGTAGGGACTGTTCTGATAGTTTTTCCATTGAACTCGATGATTCGACCCCCCATGATTGCAAGCACGGGAATGACACGAGCCATGCGGAGGTCGGAGAGTGTGTGGCCTTCGACATGGTAGTGTTCACCCCACAAAGTAACATATATGCTGCTTCTAGAAATGTCACGAAGTGATATAGTTTTCTTTGGAGTTTCAGAGCCATCACACCTATGCACAATAAAGGTAGGAGAGGTTGATTTAACAACATCGATAACATCAACAATTGAGTTGAGAATTGTAAGGTTGAGTGAAATGATCGACATAAAATGAAAGGTATGGGAAGGTATTTTTTTATCATTGTCGATGAACTGAGACACAATTGATGCAAAGAAGAGGAGGATTTCAAACGATCGTCTTAGATGGTTGTAGGAAAGGTTCGGGACCTTTACAGTGCCATTTGCAACTATGTATAGTTGGCCAAGTTGAATGAGAGCATGTAGGGATTATTCCAAGTCATTGAAGGCGGATACATGGATTTCGTCATCATCATGGTCAATAAGGTCAAACCCTAGTGACTTCCCAGCGCCATGTGCATTGGTGTATTCATGAACGGGTGCTTTTCAAGCACTCTGCCTTGGATGGACCAATATTTTCGGGTTGGGGAGAGTGATTTAAAAGGGAGAGGTGTTGCAGATGTAATGGTAGAATCTAGGAAGGTTGGATTCTAATTTTCAACAGGGGGCAATGATGAAAAGGGAGAGGTAGAAGAGGAGGATGAGGTGGCATGGAGCATTTGTTCAACAGAGAGAACAAGATGGGTTGGATTTCCAACCAAAGGTGCCACATGGTGGACCATTTGAAGTTAGAGGACACAGAGTGACCTGCAAGAATGAGCATGTGTGAGCAAAGAGGTGAATTAAAACGTTAGTGTTGTGAAGATAAATCCCCTCTGCATATAGAGGCAATCTCTCTAGCCCTAGAGTGGGTCTAGCAACTTGAGATACTTTCTAATGCAAATATTTCTTAGCTAATATGAAAATGTGACAAGAAAGGAGATAGAGGTACCTTTTCCTGATGCTATGTTTGAACTCATTGATGGTGGCCTTCATCCACGATCCTTTTAGGCTCGCTCCTTGCTACTAGTGGCACACGAATACTTGTAGATGATCAAGGGGCAATAAAAAATGTAATCCAATACATAATAATCATTAAACATTAGTTATCTAGCAGATCAAGGAGTACCATAATATTTGCACAAATGATTAGACAAACATAGAAAGAAAACATCAGATGTTTTATTAGTGAATATAAAAGAGAGAGATTACAATCCAAGCCTTGATGTTGGAGGCCTCCCTTTGGTGAAAATTGGATTCCTTCACCAAAGATCTAAAGCATTACTTCTCCTGAACAGCTTAGGTGTTATCACAATGCAAGAATGTAAAGGGAACGAGAGTTTAGACTAGCCCAACAATGAAAAACTAGTAGTGGAAAGATGGGGATCAATTTATAGGAAGGGAGAAGAGGTTGGTAGCCCATGAAAGGAGGAGGAAGGTCCACTTTCTAAGAGATAAACCCTCATGGATGAGATCAAATCTCTAAAATCAGAGAGCTCAACCCTATCACCAATGTTTAACAACCAAATCGCCGCCCTATAACTTCTAGAGGTCGAAGCTTCTCCTCCATTTGAGGAAACATGACCAGAAAGGGATCAACGCAGTTTTCCTAGAAATAAGGGCATTGACAGTGCTAAGCCAGAACTGTAAACCTGCCATCAGCACGGGTAGGCCATTAGAAAATGCATTGACCTAGAAAACTAGGGTTTTGACCTAGTTCCTTCAGTAATCTTCCAAGGAAGTTTTCTTTGAGTCTTCAGGGAATGTCTTTACATATTTTTCCATGGTGGAAACATTGCACAAGGTCCGTCACGGGGCATTTCAAGATCAGGGATGGGAAGTGAGCATGGTGAAAAATTATTGGGTAACAAATGCCCCCTAAAGCATGAAGGCAGAACAGGGAGCGACGGATGAAATGCTTTATGAACCAAGGAAAAGAACTTAGATCCAACTACCAGGAAACCTGCCAAATCAAACATAATACAATATATGACATCTCTTGTATGAATATGCCTAACCACGTAACTCTGCAATAGGCATAAAATAATACATGAACCCATGACATGGTCACATCCATCCGTCTAAGGATATCATAGAAATGGATCTGTGTCATGTACATAACAATCCGTATAGAGAGGATCATGTATACAGTCATGAATACTCAATAACTCCCCGCAGCCCGGATTAGAATCAGATGTGATCCAGGGTCTTCACCGCGCTCTCAATCAACCCAATGTACAAATCTAGCCATACGAATATATGTGTTGATGTCGAACATGGTAGAAACCACCTAATTACCACCCAATAATCAAAACCATTAACGGGCATGAGAGAAACCACCAATAATGAAAATGGCCCTCAAGGTACAACTACACAATCTACAAGTGTGAATAAATGTGTTGAAGTCAAAAAATTACAGAATCATTCGATCAATTTCCAATGAAGCAAACCTGTCGTCGAATACAAAGAAATTTCCATTGAGGCATGCAAGCTCCAAGGTAATGAAAAGAAGTTTCTAAACCACCTTCCTGGATAATGACTTGAAGTCGACAGGAAGTGAGTCATCGAAGGAGGGCCATAATGATTGCCACATCATCGACACAAAACAACATATATCTCAATATGATAGGAGTGATTCATGATTGTAACGGAGGAGTTCAAATAAGCATAGGACATTTTACTATAACAAAAAGGACTTGTCTTGAACATATTGGCGACACGAGTCTGGAGTGTGGTAGCATTTGACTCAAATAAAGTCATGTTGAAAAAATGGTAATCGAATGAGAGGCAAACATATTTCCCAAACCCACGAAGGCAAAGTGATGAATGAAGTATATCCCAAACCTGACACGAACTGCAGATGAGTGTTATGTTCAAGAGTGACAAACTGCCCAAAACACACATAGGATGTTCACTTTCAATTTCCCCCTGTTATTACTAACGAGTACATCTTTATTTTTGATATCTAGCATGAAGAGGTTAGCATATGTTGAGTGTATAAGTTCATTCTTTGAATGAATCCATCCTAGTAATTTTAAAGAGCCCTAGGAAGGAAGAACTCAGCCTCATCATGGTGACAAGCCTTTCACCGTTTAATTTTTAACAAGTCTGGTGGAAGGGGAACTCGGTGCCTTTTTCACATTTAGGGAGTTTGAAAAAGAAACGGAAAATAAAACTCCATAATTTCCATTGTCATAGATC
>JAXQQM020071739.1:0-40000 GCA_034641835.2 Pinus albicaulis
TTGTTCGATTGTAATTACAGTAAATGAATGATATTATTAACTTTGTAATTTAACTACAGAATATTTTGTTAGATTGTAATTACAGTAAATGAATGATATTATTAACTTTGTAATTTAATTATTCTTTTTATTCAAATTGACCCAATCTTTCATAGATATTAATTACACTTAAATTACCTAATTGCGAAACCCAGGAAATCTGAATCGAACTCTTCATCGTCCGACACCAAAGATTTCCGGGGTTCCATATGCATGAATCGAACTCTTCGTCATCTCAGAGTTACTCCATCATCGAAATCGATGCGAAACAACACCAATTGGAAACAAGGGATCCAATATCACTTGTACTGTCACAGGAGGGCATCCAGAAATGGAACTTCAAGCTTGTAGGATGTAGGGAGGAGTAGATTCCTGAAGCCTGCTGGAAATGAATGAATGCTGGGACATAATTTAAAAAGAAATATATTATTAAATTTATCCAATGTCCCATGCCTGCCCCTTTTAATATTTTTAACCAAATCCTGCCATTTCTTTTAATATTTTTAACTAAATCAGACGACCGCGTTTGTTTTGCAATGCCGTGAGTGGTTCCCCACCACCACCACTTCCATTTCTTGTTGTTCTTGTAAACCTTACACTTCCGTGACCTTTCGCTTTGCCATGCCAGAGGTATAGAGAGAGAGAGAGATGGTGGGGAGAGAGAGAGAGAGAAGTGGGAGGGGTGGGAGAGAGAGAGAGGGGGGGGTGGGAGAGAGACAGGGGAGAGAGAGGGGGTGGGTTAGAGAGAGAGGGGGGAGGGAGAGAGAGGGAGGGAGAGAGAGAGAGCGTGGGGGAGAGAGAAAGAGAGGGGTATACAGAGAGAGGTCAAGAGAGAGAGCGGGGCACAGAGAGAGAGAGAGAGAGAGAGAGCGAGTATGTGTGTGAGAGAGAGAACAAGAGAGAAAGAGAGGAGAGAGAGGGAGATGGGGGAGAGAGAGAGAGAGAGAGAGAGAGAGAGAGTATGTGTGTGAGAGAGAGAACGGGAGAGAAAGAGAGGAGAGAGAGGGGGATGGGGGGGAGAGAGAGAGAGAGAGAGAGAGAGAGGGAGGGTGGGAGAGAGAGAGGGGGGAGATAAAGAGAGAGAGAGGGTGGAAAGTGAGCGAGAGAGAGAGAGAGAGAGAGAGAGAGAAAGAGAGAGACAGAGAGGGAGGGAGGAGGGAGGAGGAGAGAGAGAGAGAGAGGGATGGGGAGAGAGAGAGAGAGAGATGGGGGAGATAGAGAGGGGCGTGGGAGAGAGAGAGAGTGGGGGGGAAGAGAGACTGAAGGAGAAAGAGAGGGGAGGGGGAAGAGAGACTGAAGGAGAGAGAGAGGGGCGAGAGGGAGAGAGAAAACGAGCAAGGGTGGGGGAGGGAGAGAGTGAGAAAGAGAAAGCGGGAATGGGAAGAGAGACCGGGGGAGAGAGGGGGGGGATAGAATGATGTGGATAGAGAGGGGGGGAGAGAGAGGGTAGAGAGAGAGAAAAGGGAGAGATGGGGGGAGAGAGAGAGAGACAAAGAGAGAGTGGGGCGAGAGAGAGAGAGAGAAGGGAGAGAGGGTTGAGGGAGAGAGAGAGAGAGGTGGAGTGGGGGAGAGTGGGGGAGGAGAGAGAGGGGGGAGAGAGAGAGAGAGGAGGGGAGAGAGAGATATAGAGCGAGGGAGAGAGAGAGAGCTACAAGGAGAGTGAGGGGTAGAGAGAGAGAGAGAGAGAGAGAGAGAGAGAGAGAGAACGAGGGGTGGGTAGAGGGAGAGAGAGGGTAGGAGAGAGAGAGAGGGGGGGGAGAGAGAGGGTAGGAGAGAGAGAGAGAGATAGGTGGGGGAGAGAGAGAGGGGGGTGGGAGAGAGAGAGGGGGGGAGAGGGAGAGAGAAAAAGAGCAAGGCGAGGGGGGAGAGAGAGAGAGAGAGAGAGAGAGAGAGAGAGAGAGAGAAAAGGGAGAGAGGGGGGGAGAGAGAAAGGGGTGGGGTGGGAGAGAGAGAGAGAGAGAGAGAGAGAGAGAGAGATAGAGCAAGGGAGAGAGAGAGAGTTGAAGAGAGAGTGAGGGGTAGAGAGAGAGAGAGATAGAGGGGGGGAGATAGAGAAAACAAGGGGGTGGGGGTTGGGTAGAGGGGGGGAGAGAGAGAGAGAGAGATCGAGGGGGGGTAGAGAGAGAGAGAGAGAGAGAGAGGGTACAACGAGAGAGAGGGGGAGAGAGACTGAGAGAGACAGAGAGTGAGACAGAGGATCAGAGAGAGAGATATATACATAGAGGGAGGGGGAGAGAGATAGAGAGAGGGGTGAGAGAGAGAGGGGGGGGGGAAGAGAGAGAGAGAGAAGAGAGTGGAGAGAGATAGTGGGAGAGAGAGAGAGGGCACGAGGGAGAGAGAGTGGGACAAAGAGAGAGAGAGAGAGAATGGGACACTTAAGGGGAGAGAGAGACATATGGGAGGGGGGACAGAGAGTGGTAGATAGAGAGGGGGCATGGGGGAGAGAGAGTGGGAGAGAGAGAGAGAGAGAGACCGCAAGAGAGAGAGAGAGAGAAAGAGAGAGAGAGAGAGAAAAGGATTCAGATCAATTTGATTTGGTGGACATGCATTGGTTATAGGGTTTTAAATAAAATTATGCTCACTAATGGTTATCCCTTACCCAAGATAGATTATCTATTGTGCAACAAGATAAATACTTAATCAAGCTAGACATAAAATCACGGCATCACCAGGTTTGAGTCAAAGAAGAAGATACCCAGAAGACTGTCTTTAAAACTAGACAAGGTCTATATGAGTGGTTAGTTATGATATTTGGCCTATGCGATGAACCAACTACATTCATGAAGTTAATGAATGATATATTGTGCAATTTTATAAGTTCAATTTTGTATTGTTTATTCACAGGATTTACTAGTATACATTTCTACTTAATAGTAGCACATCTCACATATGATGTAGGTGCTAAAGAATTTAAAGAAGCACTAATTGTTGGCACACCTCAAAAAGTGTGATTTTTCACACTATACTTTGGTATATTTGGGATATGTGATAGGTGGAGGAGAGTTGAAGATAGATCCTTCCAAGATAGAGGTCATTAAAAAGTGGCCAGTAAGGCTTACTAAATCTTTTTGAGGTTAGGAGTTTTTTTGACACGAAATAGTACTTCAAGAAATTCATAGAATTGTTTTCAGTAGTAACAATACCACTCCATACCATAATGTCAAGTGGCAAGAGTTTCTAGTGGGGACAAGGTCAGCATAGATTCTTTGCAGTGTTAAACAAGAAGATCAGTCAAACATTGGTTCTCGAATTACTAAAATTAAGGTATCCCTTCGAAGTGGAGACATATGCATGTGGGCATGCTATGGGAGCAGTCTTTATGCTAATTAATTAAATTGAAAAAATAAAGAATTCATACAAATGTAAAATCAAATTGAAACAATAACTCACCATACTAATACTAGAAATATCTAATAAAAGAATAAACCAATATAGATCTATTTTAACCTATATATGTTCTCCACACATCAATTATGTTCTATTTTATTTTAATCCCTTTCAATGCTTAATAAATATTGGACTAAAATTTATCTATGCTAATATTTATATCAACCCCATTAACAAATCACTAGAACCCAAGTAGGTAACATATTAGTGTTGCCACGACATTATGTCTGGCCAAAAAAAAGCATTGGAATTTGAATTTTAAATGGGCACACACTTGACAAGTGGTGGAAGTTCCATGATAATAGCCTCAAACATAGATGAAGTGATTTTGTCATCATAAGAAACAACTAGATGATTTAGAGTCCTTAATGAAATACATGAAAACTCAATTTTGTCACCATAAACAACAACTAGGTGATTAACTGTCAAGTTTTCCTTAATGCACATGACAACGGAACCCAAATAGGAGAGCTACAAATAATAGAAAATGCATTATGTCCAGCCTAAAAAAAGCATTAAAATTTGAATTTTAAATGGGCACACACTTGACAAGTGGTGGAAGTTCCATGATAATAGCCTCAAACATAGATGAAGTGATTTTGTCATCATAAGAAACAAGTAGATCATTTAGAGTCCTTAATGAAATACATGAAAACTCAATTTGTCACCATAAGCAACAACTAGGTGATTCACTGTCAAGTTTTCCTTAATGCACATGACAACGAAACCCTCATAGGAGAGCTAGAAATAATAGAAAATGCCTAACACGGTGATCAAGAATGGACAGTTATTAAGTATGTTTACGAAATCCCAAAATTTGAGATTTCAACATTTTGTTTTCTTGGGCTAAACATTAAGAAGGAGCCATATAGAAGTGTATTTTCGCATAAACTAAACTCTTCTTATTAAATTGTGTGCTTTTGTATTTAGTGTCTAATGCCTAACAATGCAGTCTAAGATATTTCTATATATTTTTTAACTAGAGATGCTAAAAATAGAATTGAGAATTTGTTTTTATTGTTTAAACCATGTCTACATATGACTTTGGTCATATACTGCAATTATGTTTCTTTAAGCCAATTATTTCATTATATGAAATATGACAAATAAAAAATGAAATGAGTTATAGATGTTATGTCAAAATTTATAAGCTAATACCCTACTAAAATTTCAATAAGTTGGGGTTTCCAATTACATTGAAAGTATTCTATAGATTAGAGTTGTGGAAAAGAATAGTTTTTACATATTTTCCATAGAAGGAGGAATAAAATGTAGAGTGAGGTCATAAAAGAGAGAAGTTATGGACATGTGTACATGCAAATATATTTGTATATTCCAAACACATGATCTGTAGGAGTCATATTCGAAATGGGATAATGCTCTAGAAAAAAATATAGTTTTTTGGAAAATACAAAGACGAAAGTTTGGAAATTAGTTTCTTCTAAGGAATACATTCTTTTAACTATGAATTTTATCAACCTCTAGGATCATTTTTTTGATAAAATGTTATTCATTAGATATTTTATCAAAAAACCAAATAGGCATAGACAAAATATATCTAAAATTAGAAGAAAAAAATAGAAACTTATTTAAAACCACACAAACTATTTAAACAAAAAACTTTATAAACATATAAATTAGCAATATAAGAAGTAAAATGAATATATTTCCAATGTAAATTTATAAATTAATTTTTTCCTTATCTTTAACTTGAGTGGCAAATCATATTAAATTGGAGTAGAGTTTAACTTACAGGTGAAATGAAAAATTTCACTAGAGTTTGGGGATTCATTTTCAAACAAGATTATGATTTTTTTTCTTTTTTGTTTAAAATATATTTTTTAATATATAAATTGATTCAAACCCTCGGACACTAGAATTCTACGTATTAAATAACTTAAACACACGCTTTTAATAATCTTTACCGGATTTTAGTTAAAGTTAACCAACAACAATGTGAAAAAATCATTTTGATCTATTTATTAGACTACACATTAAATTAGTACTGAAAATAGGTAACATAACTAATTTAAAAATGGGTAAAATATAAAATCATATTGAAAAACTTGTGATTTTCAATAAAAACAAAATAAAACTTAAAAGAGTAATTCTACTAGTAATGAAGATGATCAATTATATTGAATGCCTTAAGATGGAAATAGAGAAATAACAATTCATTTAAAACACTTGTTGCAATGCACCTTAGTGCAAGTGAGAAATTATGGTTTAGAAAAAATAGCATAAAACATTATAACTTGCACTAGTCAATGCTAAGTTAATAATGTTTAATATGAAAATCAAATTGTGTACTCTTGATATGCAATAAACTAATAAATTGAGATGTCTACACATTTACAATTTTACCTACACATAAATAATGGTGAGAAGTAACTCCTAGTAAGTATAGTTATTTACATTTTATTCTCGTATATTTTATATGCAAAGGATTGCTTGAATTATGGTGGGAATTAATTGATGGGTTAAGCTATGTGACCACAAAATGCCAATGGTTGGCTGATTTACCAATCTACTTGTTGTCACAAAAGATTGTAAGGAATTTTTTTTTTTGGGTCTGGAAATTGAATTTATTGTAGGTTAGTTGAACAATCAGGGATAGAAAAGTGTCCAAATAAATTTTTTTGTTGCAATATAAACTTTAGGGTAGGAATTGTCATATAAGTTTATGAAAATAGATGGACAAACACCCAAAAACTCACAAAATTTAGGGTAGGCCTTGTCATATAAGTTTCTACAAATACATGGACAAACACCCAAAAACTCACAAATCAATAACTCGGTAAATAGATTTCTAATGGATTTTCTTGTTTCCTTCCATAATGTGGACCATAAGAATCTATGAGAGCTATTACAATTGTTGTGAGTCACTAGGTAAGAAAAAGTATAATAGTTGATATTCTCTAAAATTATTTAGCATGCCATACTACAAAACAATTGTTTATATAAAATAGTAACATATTTTTTATTCTCTAAAATTATTTAGCATGCTATACTACAAAATAAGTCTTTATATAAAATAGTAACATTTTTGGAAGCTAAAATAAAATAAAGATATTATAAGGAGGTCATCAACCCCACCTTAGAAGATCAAAAGTATCTCTCTGTTTCAACTAGCTCAAAAATAATATAGCCAAGATTAGAACAAACTCTCATGAGCTCCATAGTGAAACAGGTAGTTGGACAGTTCCTAAAACACTATGGATGAAAAGGATCTACCATCTTTGTGATAATGATGAAAATCACTTCCTCTTAAAGTGCCCCCTGTACAACCACTTTAGAGATCGAATAAATTCTTAAAATCAAACTAAATAACTCTTTTCTTTAGGTCTGATAGAGCAACATTAAACATCATCATCATCATCATCATCAAAGCATTTTTTTAATTTATTTTAAAATTAAAAAAACCAAATAATAAAAATATAAAATTAAAATTTATATATTATTTAAATAATAATATATTAAAAAAAAAAAAAAATTTAAATTAATATCTATATTTATTTTCAAATAAATTTAAATTAATATTGAAAAATAGTTAGTATAAATCAAACTTTGATTAACATATTGGAAAAACAATTTATAAGAATAAAAATTTTATAGACAAAATTATAAATTGAATTTAAAATTTATAATCTTATAGTATCATCTTATTTTGATCCTATTATATGTAACATTAAATTGATAGCTAATATTCTTTATGTATTATTATTTTTTTATGTATTATGGAGTTAATTTATTTTAAAAAACCAGATAAAATAATTTATGTGATTTTGAATAAGTTGAAAATAAAAAAATCCCTTTCACTTGAAATGTTTTCTATACACTCTTATTAAAATGTAATTTCAAATTACTGATAATAATTTTTATTTTCTTAACTTGTTACTTTATATTAAAAATAAAAAAATTCAAAACAAGTATTTGAATTTTCAATCAAATTTTATTTTAACAAACTTCTATCATAATTATTATATCATCTGGAATTCTCTACAATTTTTTTTTTTTAGATCTGAAATTCTCTACAAATTTTCAAACTGAGAGTCGCACTTACACTTACGTGCCCTTTCGCTTCGCCATAGGTTATGTTCTGGACAGACTACCAAGGTAAGTGCCCTTTCGCTTACCCATAGTCTCTCGACAGACGACGAAGGTCGGTGGGGATGGGAAACGCACAATTGTCAAGGTTGTGATCCGCTCCTTTAAACGGTTAATCAAAAGAATTTGATGAAAAGCATGTCGGGCTTTTTTTTGGGTTGTAATCCGCTCCTTTTAACGGTCAAGAATATCAAGCTTTTTGTTGAGGGAATCTTTATGGTTTAGGTTGTGGTGCGGTGCCTCTAAACGAATAGTTCCAAGTTCATCCTCGTTCATTCTTTTCTTCTATCATCTATATTTGTTTTGTTGTATGCTCATTGGAAGTGTTTTAACTATATAACAATGTTATGTTTGATGGAAGTGTTTTATCTAGTTGTGTAACTGTGATTAATTAGAAATAATTAATTCCTACTTGTTTATGGTTGTAATTATCCATTTGAGGAGTTTGTTCCTACATAATAGGAAGTAGTTAGAATATAGTTTCTCCTAGTTTAGGTTGTGGTTGAGAGAATATCTCAACCACATTACTATACGTCCAAGATAGAATTTCTATCTTGAGACTATTGCTTGTATAAATCTGTGTAATTTCCTTGATTCAAATATAGAATTTAATTAGAATTTGCAGTGTGATATTTTATCTGACTAGAAGTGTTTTATCTAGTGGGTCTTTTTGTTTTAAGAGATGTTGCATGGACGAATGTGTCATCAAGAAGATCAACGAGAAGGAAGGGATGCATGCACGATGTCATCAATGGAGAGGAAGACGGAACCAGAGAGTATTTGTTGCAGCCAGCCGTGACAGGTATGTGTATCTTGTATTTATTTGATTTATTCTTAGGTATGTGTTTCTTGTATTTATTTGATTTATTCTTCTCTATTTTGTATTTTTTGATCTAGCTTCCGCTTTTGTATTATTATTATTATTATTATTGTTACAGTTCCAATATTTTTATTGCTACAGTTTCAAAAATTTTATTTTCCAAGTTTGTACATACATTTTATTTAATATTTTTATATTAAGTTTCCATTTCACTTAATATTTTTAAATTAAATTTCCAAGTCTGAGAGCACATTTCACTTATCATTTACTTGAACCTTGAAAATGGCAATCTAAGTCTTATCTTGAAAAATGAAAATCTGATCCCAGTGTTTCAAGTTTATCTTTCTTGGCGTACACCTACTTTTCCATGATTTTATTTTATATTTTTAAAAGTTAAAAATATTTGTTGAAAGACTTTGTTGAAAGACTTAACCTATATGTAACAGTGATATTTGTTATTTTTATTTTATATTCATGTTTTATTATTTGGTTTTGTTTTCAGAGATTAGTGTAAAATTCTCGAATGTATCAAATTCTCTAATATATCGTGATATTTGTTATTTTTATTTTATATTCATGTTTTATTATTTGGTTTTGTTGAGTAAAATTCTCCAACGTATCTTATTCATCCTTTGGTATACCTTAAGATATAATGTTTTTAGATCTTTATGTTTTACTCTTTATCACGAATCCATCACTCTCTTTTTGATCTATCCGAGGTCATCTTTATTTTTACTATCTCTCTTCCTTGAGCACTTGCGAGATCTAAGTCATAGTGCTTTTATCTCTCTTCCTCCAGCACCTTCCAGATCTAAGTCATAGTCCATAATCCAAATCTGTATTCTTCTCTACAGTTTTTCATTTTTTATCTTTCTTCTCTGCAGTTTTTTTTTCTTTATCCTTTTATCCGGTTCTTGGTCATGAATCCCATAACCCTTTATTCTATTTTATAACATTAAGAAAAAAAACAAGAAAGCCTTTCTCTCTCTGTCTGTATAAGTGAAACCGTTATTTTTCTTTTCCTTTTTTTTCTTTTAAGTGAAACATTTTTTTTACATTAAAATTTACTATATAATCAAATTAAATTTACTCAAGAATATAATTGTTTTATTTATATTTATTTAAAATATCTGAAACATTTCCGAATAGAAAATGAGATTTCTTTATGTGAAATTAATGCAATGATTATTTATATATGTAAATTCATTTGGTCATGTGTTGAATGGAAATTAAATTTAATGAGAATTGCAGTCAAATTAAATTTATTCAAAAATATAGTTGTTTTATTTATTTAAAATATATAAAATACATTGAATTGAATTGTTTTATTTATTTAAAATATCTTAAATAAATTATAAACCAAAGTAATTGGCGAACCCAAGGGAATTGATTTAAACATTGAGACAATTGTTGTCACAATGCGACATTGGACCAACTACGACCAGGGTTGGCCATCGGTGATTTTCATATTGAGACAATATTTGTCAGAATGTGACATTTGATCATGGATGACATTGATCGAGTATTCATATTATAAACCAAAAGAACTAATAAACCAAAGGGTTTAATATTATAAAATAAAGGAATTGGTGAACCCAAGGGACAACCATTACCCAACAAATTATAAACCAAAAGGAATTAGTGAACCCAAGGGAATTGATTTAAACATTGAGACAATTGTTGTCACAATGCGACATTGGACCAACTCTGACCATGGTTGGCCATGGGTGATTTTCATATTGAGACAATGTTTGTCAGAATGTGTCATTTGATCATGGATAACATTGATTGATTATTCATATTATAAACCAAAAAAACTAATAAACCCAAGGGTCTAATATTATAAACCAAAGGAATTGGTGAACCCAAGGCAAAATCATTACCCAAAAAATTATAAATCAATGGAATTGGTGAACCCAAGGGAATTGATTTAAACATTGAGACAATTGTTGTCACAATGCGACGTTGGACCAAGTATCACCATGGCTAGCCATGGGTGATTTTAATATTGATACAATGTTTGTCAGAATGTGACATTTGATCATAAATGGGGTTTAATATTATAAACAAAAGCAAGTGGTGAACCCAAATAAACCCAAGGGTTTAATATTATAAACCAAATGAATTGGTGAACCCAAGGGAACTGATTTAAACATTGAGAAAATTGTTGTCACAATGTGACGTTAGACCAACTATGACCATGGTTGGCCATGGGTGATTTTCATATTGAGACAATATTTTTCAGAATGTGACATTTGATCGTGGATGACATTGATCGATTATTCATATTATAAACCAAAGGAACTAATAAACCGAAGGGTTTAATATTATAAACCAAAGGAATTGGTGAACCCAAGGGAGATCCATTACCCAACAAATTATAAACCAAAGGAATTGGTGAACCCAAGGGAATTGATTTAAACATTAAGACAATTGTTGTCATAATTCGACGTTGGACCAACTATGATCATGGTTGGCCATGGGTGATTTTCATATTGAGACAATATTTGCCAGAATGTGACATTTGATTATGGATGACGTTGATCGATTATTCATATTATAAACCAAAAGAACTAATAAACCCAAGGGTTTAATATTATAAACCAAAGGAATTGGTGAACCCAAGGGAATTGACTTAAACATTGAGACAATTGTTGTCACAATGCGACGTTGGACCAACTATGACCATGGTTGGCTGTGGGTGATTTTCATATCGAGACAATATTTGTCAGAATGTGAAATTTATTATGGATGACATCGATCGATTATTCATATTATAAACCAAAAGACCTAATAAACCGAAGGGTTTAATATTATAAACCAAAGGAATTGGTGAACCCAAGGGAAATCCATTACCCAAAAAATTATAAACCAAAGGAATTAGTGAACCCAAGGGAATTGATTTAAACATTGAGACAATTGTTGTCACAATGGGACGTTGGACTAACTATGACCATGGTTGGCCATGGGTGATTTTCATATTGAGACAATATTTGTCACAATGTGACATTTGATCATGGATGACATTGATCAATTATTCATATTATAAACCAAAAGAAAAGGAATTGGTGAACCCAAGGGAATTGATTTAAACATTAAGACAATTGTTGTCATAATGTGACGTTGGACCAACTATGACCATGGTTGGCCATGGGTGATTTTCATATTGAGACAATATTTGTCAAAATGTGACATTTGATTATGGATGACGTTGACCGATTATTCATATTATAAACCAAAAGAACTAATAAAACCAAGGGTTTAATATTATAAACCAAAGGAATTGGTGAACCCAAGGGAAATCCATTACCCAACACATTATAAACAAAAGGAATTGGTGAACCCAAGGGAATTGATTTAAACATTGAGACAATTGTTGTCACAATGCGACGTTGGACCAACTATGACCATGGTTGGCCGTGGGTGATTTTCATATTGAGACAATATTTGTCAGAATGTGACATTTGATTATGGATGACATCGATCGATTATTCATATTATAAACCAAAAGAACTAATAAACCGAAGCGATTAATATTATAAACCAAAGGAATTGGTGAACCCAAGGGAAATCCATTACCCAACAAATTATAAACCAAAGGAATTGGTGAACCCAAGGGAATTGATTTAAACATTGAGACAATTGTTGTCACATTGCGACGTTGGACCAACTATGACCATGGTTGGCCATAGGTGATTTTCATATTGAGACAATATTTGTCAGAATGTGACATTTGATCATGGATGACAATGATCGATTATTCATATTATAAACCGAAAGAACTAATAAACCCAAGGGTTTAATATTGTAAACCAAAGGAATTGGTGAACCCAAGGGAATTGGTGAACCCAAGGGAATTGATTTAAATTATTTGTTTTGTTTAGGGAATGAAACATTTAAGAATAATATATATATATATATATTAAATGAGAAATATAAGTTTTTTTTCTTTTCTTCCATCAAAATATGTTATTGATTGAGCACAAAAGGAATTAGATATCTCTATCATATAGGGTTTTCTAATGCATCTATTGGTCCAATAATGTTTTTAATTAAAATGAACCAAAGATATGTAATTTTTTTTTTCTCATTATAGTTGACACTATTTCTTAATTTAATGAACATTTTATTTTTATTTTAAGAAAGATGTGTCAAAGCTAGAGTAAGCATAAAAGAAATTACACATCTCATACACTTTTAATAAAAAAATAATAAAGATTGTATTACTTGTACTACCAAATTTATATTTTTAAACCTTTTTAATATTTTATTTTCCTAAATTAATATTTAAAACATATGATATAAAAAATTTAATTTTTTAAATTAAACTTTAAGTTTTATTTATATTATTAATTTCATTTTTTTATTTATTTTGATTATAAAAAAAATTAATAATGATAATTAATAATAATGATTAGTGTTTATTAAAATTTATCCTAAAATTAAAAGAAATAGAATTCGTTTAAATTTTGTATGTTAAAAATAAAAAACACTCTAAATTATTATATAAAAAAATCAATAATAAAATTAATATTTCCTAAATAAAATCTAATATAAAAAATTATTTATTGAATTTATATTTATAATTTATTTGAATGACTTCCAAATGTAAAACTATATTTTATGGTTTTCAAATCATATAGTATGTTCAGGTTAGTGTGATTTGTTCCAATCTATATTTTTTTAAATACATAGTTATTTAAAATGAGTTAATTTTTATAATAATAAAGTATTATTTTAAGAAAACAAAACTAAAAAACACAATCAAACTTGGTTTTTGTATTCAATTCATGATAAGTATTAAAATACTTAATTCATGATATTATATATAATAATTTTATTATATTAACTTGAAATATATATATTATATATTAATAAGAATATTTATCAATATATTAATTATGATTAAAATCACAAAAATATTTTATATATATTAATAATATCGATTGATATATTAATAATATTATAATATTTATTAATAATATTTATCAACACTACCATCAACGCTTTGTTCTAATTTTTTTGTTCCAACATTTTGTTCCAATATTCCAATGCTTATTTGTGCTGCTCCATATGTTACGTATCCATATCCATATGCCGCGTTTACCATATCCATATAATATGCTGTGTTCACCATATCTTTTGTTTATCCATATGCTACGTATAATATGGTTATAATATGTTATATATCCATATGCTGCATTTACCATGAATGTTTGGAAGTTCAACCACAATGAATGCAATGGATTGTCAAAATAAGATAATTAATGCTGGGAAATTTATTTGAAACGTTCTACCATATATTGGAAAACACTTCCATATTAGGATACTACTCTCCATCACACTGCATACGCTGCTCTCTACATTGTATTAACAAGCACACTATGGAAAAATTGTTTGGTTTCTTAAATCAAATGCGGCAATGAGTGCCTGGTTACCTGATGCAACAATAAGAAGCGTAGTTGTATTACAAACAACCACCAACTTTGTTGAAAATACATTTCTTGCGTGCGTCTCACTAGGATCATGTTCTATCATCAATAGAGTGTGTGACATTTCCATGATAGACTCAGATCCTAAGGTAAGAGGAGGATGTCGTTTTGTTTTTTATTTGTTGGGAAAACACAATAAAAACATCATGGTTCATAGATCATATTTGAATTCAAGAGACATCTTACTTATTTCTTTTTTGTTAAACAAGTGCTAACCTGGAAGTGATCTCACGTACAATATCTAAATATTGAAGCCTAAAGTGTTATTTAACTCGTTAAGAAGCAATTAATACATATGGCAATATAATACTAATTCAACTAACGTCAATATAATACCGGTTCATATAATATCAAGGTGTATTATTAAATGCCGCTATAATCAATAAAAGATGCTGCAAATATATATCAACACCACTCCAATTAGACGATAATCCAACCGTGCAATATATGTTGCCTCTGCCCCATGGCTTATTCCCTTTCGAGTATGCGCTATGAGTCGGCCTCTCTGTGTATCATTCCCTCTCATATTAACGTCACTTCTATTTCGCTGGCTCCAAATGATAATTATTTTAATGCTCTCCAAAGCTTGATAATGAGACCTACATTTTTAATGCTCTCCAAAGCTTGATAATGAGACCTACATTTTTAATGCTCTCCAATGTATCAATGAATGTTGCAGGATGCCATGACACAAGAGAACTGTCTATAAAATAATGCTGCCAGATATTGTGCCAAATAATGATATAATAGCAATGTCCTGCCAGCGAATGAATAGAACCTGCCCATACCTGATAACACTGCAATGTATTAATATAACCACTGCACAATATACGTGAACGTTGCTATGATGCAGAGCTTTGATTTATTAACGCCAACACAGCAAAAAACTTAATTTATATGTAACTTTCTAAGATGTAGTAATACATGGCATATGATAACCATATAGACATCCAATGAATAACCTTATTTTAGCGCAGGGCAGGAAGAATTTATGCAATAATGTCTCTGTGTCTTCAATATATCCATAATATTCCGCCTCAAGTATCCTTGTATGAATCTGCATAGATAGTCAGGGTTCGTAACTCCTTTGTTCACCCAACTATACGACCATTATACTGCAAGTAAATTCTTTGAGCTCTTTTAATTGCCCCCTTATCTTCAATCTGTTCAAGTTTGTAAGTTTTTATCATAAATCCAGATTTGATGATAGTTATCACTTGTCATAACAACCTCTATTTTATACTTGTCTACCTCAATTCTTGACAGTCTGATCCAAGCTCTATGACCTGAGGTACCAAATAGCTTGCGATACGTAATACATAGTCATTTTCAGAGTCTTTTCCAAGCTCTATGACCTGAGGTACCACATAGCTTGTGATTCACAATACATAGTCATTTT
The DNA here is from genome assembly GCA_034641835.2 of Pinus albicaulis. Classification (NCBI taxonomy): domain Eukaryota; kingdom Viridiplantae; phylum Streptophyta; class Pinopsida; order Pinales; family Pinaceae; genus Pinus; species Pinus albicaulis. The sequence continues at coordinate 15,245 of JAXQQM020071739.1, forward strand.
CACAATGAGCCATTTCTTCACAGTTTCCAACCAAAAATAACCTATAGAAATCGTCCGTTCTTGTAGCTTGACAAAAATTTGTTCATACATTATTAAAAAATATTCCTGTAATTGCATCTTTTTGTACAAATCATGAACAGATATTTGTTTCATTTCAAGATTCCCTTCTCAAATCAATAATCCCAAAGTGATAAATGGAGAGTGGTCTCGAACCAGCCTAGGCCCGCCCCAGCGTAACAAAAAGTTATATCTGTTCATTAATAAAACTTTCAAGAGTATCAGGACACAGTGATGGAAGGATAGGAAAATAGTAATTTAAGAATGAAAGAAAATAGTAAGTTTGGAGAAGAACCTTAACATAACAAGGGAAAAGAATCGTACCAGCATTCTACCCGTAACGTGGCCATAGGCATTTCCTTGCTTGATTCTCTCGTAAGGCCAGGGAAGCAGTATTAGCATTACTATCGCCCAGAAGAAAGTTGTAATCATCATCGTGAGAAAGCATGCCACAATCTTAACAATGGACAAAGCCTGTAGCCTCCCCGTCTTGTGACCCCAGAATTCGCCATGAAAAATTTCTTTCCAATAGAATCGAACTCGACAAAGATTTTACTACTCGGATAAACAAAATGTACTCGCTTGCTGGGCGGATTACTCAAATGCATGAAATTTACAGGCGAATGAAAGGATTACTCAAATGCATGAAATTTACAGGCAAATGAAAGTTGAACCTGAAACGTTATGCCAGCTCAATTCCATCCGCACCTGCCCGCTCTCGCCCAGTTCGATAAAACCTACGCGTGGCCCATAATACTAAACGAATGAAAGTTGAACCTGAAACGTTATGCCAGCTCAATTCCATTCGCCTTCATCAACAAGCCGCTCACCTGCTCGCTCTCGCCCACGTTCGATAAAACCTACGCGTGGCCCATAATACTAAACCGTAATCTTCCATTCCACCCACGTTCATCTTCCCAGTTCATCCTAATTTGATAGGTGGTGTGCTCACATTTTTTTTTAGAATTCATGTTTATTTGAGAATTTGAACCATCAAATAGGTGGCATTTTAGTTTGAACCATCACTTGTTAATTTTTATAGGTGGCGGTCAACAAATGGCATAGTAAATTTTTAATCATGTTTTGTAAAAAATTAATTTAAGTATGCTTTAAACACGTGATTTAGATATGCAAGGAAGTTACTTTTTTGAATTTCATCCATTGATTTAGTGGCGACGACCAGAATATACCGGCATCTTTCAATCTAGACCATCAGATCAAAAAGATTAATTAGCCTAATCACAAAAGATGCTCCTTCCGATAGGGGGATACAATGGGTGATTTTCATATTGATACAATGTTTGTCAGAATGTGACATTTGATCATCGATGACATTGATCAATTATTCATATTATAAACCAAAAAAACTAATAAACCCAAGGGTTTAATATTATAAACCAAAGGAATCGGTGAACCCAAGGGACAACCATCATCCAACAAAGGATGGACCACGGTGACCCACCTCGCCCACATTCGGGATTATGGCTTTTCACGTCTTAGAAATTAGGTTTCCAAGGATAGTCCTGAGGCTGTAGGTTCCCAAGGATGAGGATGAGGATCAAGGGCTGAGGATCATTCCCAAGGATAAAGGGCTGTGTCATGACATTTCATTTTAGTATTATGATTGCATATAACTAATGACAATACAAGTGAAACTGATATATTCTAGTGTAGTATTTGAAAAGACCTGCATAAGCCCTTTTTTGGGGTCCCCCCCATCCCCTATTTAGTGAAAGCTGAAGGGGTTAGCGCGGAAGCTAACCGCTCCCCTATTTCTCGTTCTACAGGGTTCCGGTGCAGGGGTTCACTCTATAAACCAAAAGGAATTGGTGAACCCAAGGGAATTGATTTAAACATTGAGACAATGGTTGTCACAATGCGATGTTGGACCAACTATGACCATGGTTGGCCATGGGTGATTTTCATAATGACACAATGTTTCTCATAATGTGTCATTTGATCATGGATGGCATTGATCGATTATTCATATTATAAACCAAAAAAACTAATAAACCCAAGAGTTTAATATTATAAACCAAAGCAAGTGGTGAACCCAAGGGAAAATCATTACCGAAAAAATTATAAACCAAAGGAATTGGTGAACCCAATGGAATTGATTTAAACATTGAGACAATTGTTGTCGCAATGCGACGTTGGCCCAAGTATGACCATGGTTGGCCAAGGGTGATTTTCATATTGATACAATGTTTGTCAGAATGTGACATTTGATCATGGATGACATTGATCGATTATTCATATTATAAACCAAAAAAAATAATAAACCCAAGCGTTTAATATTATAAACCAAAGGAATTGGTGAACCCAAGGGACAACCATTACCCAACAAATTATAAACCAAAAGGAATTGGTGAACCCAAGGGAATTGATTTAAACATTGAGACAATGGTTGTCCCAATGCGACGTTGGACCAACTATGACCATGGTTGGCCATGGGTGATTTTCATATTGAGACAATGTTTCTCATAATGTGTTATTTGATCATGGATGACATTGATAGATTATTCATATTATAAACCAAAAAAACTAATAAACCCAAGGGTTTAATATTATAAACCAAAGCAAGTGGTGAACCCAAGGGAAAATCATTACCCAAAAAATTATAAACCAAAGGAATTGGTGAACCCAAGGGAATTGATTTAAACATTGAGACAATTGTTGTCGCAATGCGACGTTGGGCCATGTATGACCATGGTTGGCCATGGGTGATTTTCATATTGATACAATGTTTGTCAGAATGTGACATTTGATCATGGATGACATTGATCGATTATTCATATTATAAACCAAAAAAACTAATAAACCCAAGGGTTTAATATTATAAACCAAAGGAATTGGTGAACCCAAGGGATAACCATTACCCAACAAATTATAAACCAAAAGGAATTGGTGAACCCAAGGGAATTGATTTAAACATTGAGACAATGGTTGTCACAATACGACGTTGGACCAACTATGACCATGGTTGGCCATGGGTGATTTTCATATTGAGACAATGTTTCTCATAATGTGTCATTTGATCATGGATGACATTGATCGATTATTCATATTATAAACCAAAAAAACTAATAAACGCAAGGGTTTAATATTATAAACCAAAGAAAGTGGTGAACCCAACTGTAACACCCCCAAGTTCTATGCTTTTCAAATTAGACATTTGAACATACATCCATAGGGGAGTGGACCCCAATGGATAATTATTATGTGGATATGGTTAACTACTTATTTATGAAAAATAAATAAAATATTGTGCATGCACTATGACCAGATGAGAAAGTGAGATCACATGCCTAATCCATGAGGTAATGGAAAAGGAAAAAGAATTTCCCCGAATCTTTCAAAAATCCTTGAAAGAAATTATTTCTAATTTAGATTTTTGAGGAAAAAATCTAAATTTCCCCAATGAAGAGGAGTAGTTGGGAAGAGGTGAGAAAAAGCTGGAAAAGCTGAGGAAAAGCTTAAAGCAGCTTTAAAGAGTCCCAAAATGGGAACCCTAGGCTAAACAGGAATAAATCATCCCGAAATTCTGGACGCAGAATTGGAAACAGGCTTTGGGGAAAGCACAGCTTAAATAAGCTGCTCCAGAACAGATTGAGGTTAGTCTGTTTTGGGAGGATCTCAGCTCGGGGGTGAGTTCTGGAGATAGACGAACTCTACGGTTGGGAGGACTGGTCATAGTAGAGGTGTGCATGCACAAATTTGGAGATTTCTATAAGTCTGTATTAAACATATCCCTGTTTTATGAAATTTGATGTTATGGTTCATTATGCAATTTATGAATTGTGATGTTATGGTTCATTATGCAATTTATGAATTGTTATGTTATGGTGCATTATGCAAATGTTAGATTGATTAATTGTTCAGTAACTCATGTAATTTCAAACTAAAGCTATTGATAGCAGAGACAAAGGGTTGGGTTGTAGGGATGAGTACCTTGTAGTAATGAGGTTAGAGATGATAGATCAATTGAACAACAAATATAATAAATATGTATAGGTATAGCTTGCTATCTTTTAAAGGAATATTTAATTTCTGTGTGTATAAACAGAAAATGTTAACAAAACAGTACCCATGAACAGCAAGTACCAAACAACTAAACCTATCATAACAATACTGATGGCACAGAATTCCCTGTAACTAATAACAGAAAGTAGGAAACAACAACCCTGTGATAGCAGTATGGGGTTCAGTATGTCAGCTGTGTTTCAATGGAAAGAATTGTAAAATTTAGAATTTAAATTATTCTATTAAATGTAAGTGTAAACATATGAAAGCAGAAGTTGAATCCTAACTAAGGACGAGGATCTAACACTAGGAATTCTAAACTATCCAGTTCATTATTCTCTACCTCCATTTGATTGAAGCAAGAGGATCTGTTTCCTAGTTTTCCCATGGAACAGTTGAATCTGTACCAGAGTGTCACACATGTTGAATGTTGGTAACAGTAAAATAAGGGGGGAATCCTATTGAACAATCTAGTGTGTGATAAAAGTTTGTGTGAGGGAAGATTGTAAGCCTATGTAAAAATACAATGAACAGAGCATATGTTTACCGTCCATATAAAAACTGCTGGGAAAGTAGTTGGAGAAATGGAGGTTAACTGAGTGTAGATAGATGTATGCGAGGAGGCATACATCTATACCTCGATGCTGCAACTTTAAAATGTTGAAAATTTTATAAGGCCTGCAAACTGGAAAGTTGAGGAAGGGCTTAGCAATCATCTAGAGTTGGACAAAACTCTGAAAAAGAAAAACCTGAGGAATACAAAGTAATATATATATAGATATATAAGTCTACTAGATGGACTGAGAAGAGGGGAGGTCAAGCCCAAAAATTCTCATGGAAATTCTTATATTCCATGGCTGTCTATAAGTACTGAAAAGAATTTAAATCCCGGATAACAGTCTGAACTTGTAAGTGATTCAGTATAAAAACTATCAATGTTATCTGGTGCATAAAGCGGAGAATATCTGAGTTATGTTATAGGTGTAAAAATCTGGGTCTCGGAGATGTGACAAATGGTATCGGAGCCAAAGTTCAAAAATTGGGCAAGATATGTGCTCACAAAGAAATGGTTAACTGTTATAAATTTTATGAATATTAAAAATATTTCTTCAAGTATACAAATATCTTGGATATACTTTCAGGTATACTTTCAGGTATACATGTAACAGATTGTGATGAAGTAGAAACATTGATATGGGAGTAATATGAGGAAGCTCATATACCAGAATGGTTAAACCTATAATAGGTTTAAAACTGGAAACCGATATCTCTCAGAAAAATATTATTTCTGTGTAAAATAATAGAGTATGATTGTTTCTTCACTCGGACTATATATCCATGATGAAAAAAAATAAAATAAATAAATCTGTAAGTTTATAATGACATATTTAGCTATTGTCCTACTATCATCGTTATGTAAAAGAAATTTCAGTGTTCATAAAGTTAAGATACTGAAACCATCCTAATACAGTAGAAAAGATCAATGCTGAAGTTAATGGAGAGGAAAGGGGAAAATGGTACTACCATGAACATGCAGATGTCGAGCAAAGACTACAAGGAGTATAGAAGGATGATTTCCATTCTTAAAACTGCTAAACTAAGTGTTCCTTACTGTGATGAAAAACAAGAGAAAAATGAATTTATATTTATTCCCTAGATACATAGAAAAGGGAACTTCTAGAGATAAGAGTAAAGGTTGTTCTGTGGTGGGAGGTTGGTCTACTGCATGAATGGGATGATGCTCTTCTATTTAAATTAGTATAAAGTGGCTACATACAAAATTTAATGAAAGGGTATGATTGATTTAGTACTACATTTAACTGAATTTATCCTTAGGTATTCACCTTCCAGATTCTGTTTAGTTGTAGACCAGAAATCTATAGAGTAGAAACTCCAGAAACTCTAAACCAAAGTCGGTTTAAATCTGAAGTTACCTAGCCTCTACAGATGATTAATTATTGTTCTGTTTCCTGTAGACACAAATGTGATATTATATGCTTATGTGTATACTAGAGAAAACATTATAGCAGTACTAAAGTTACATGGTATAAATACAAACTGCTAAAAGTGAATACAGTAAATTTTGATATTCGAAATTATGCTAGAAAAAGAAAAATTCTATTCTGTATGAGCATTATAACATTTACAAGGGTATAGAGTGCCTCTCTAAATCTATGATTGCTTCTTGAAAACCAGTATCATAGAAAAATTACTTGACTTATAGTTAAGGTCCTCTAGTCAAGTACTTTGAAATGCATATAGGTACACCTCAAAAGAAAAATAGAATTTAAGAGAAAGTACTCTAGACATGTATTTTAAATTCTTATTAAACCCTCAAGTAAATCTACACTATAGAAGAGTGATAGCCCTCTTGACAATTATAGAGAAATTTATATTTTAACTTTATCTCTAACCCTTCAAAATAAACATTAGGCAATGGAGATTATCGATGCTTAAGATATACTATCACTTGAACTATTGACTACTTATATATATATATGCTAAACAAAATATATATATATATATATATATATGTACTAAGGGTCGAATACTATACAACTAGGTCCTTGTTAGGCATCGGCTACAAAGGAGCCACATATGTGTATATACCTAAATGTTATCATAAGGGCGATATAAATGAAAATTCTACATTTATACGATACATGTTAAAAAGGAAACATATAAACCATATGAAACATATGAAACAATGAGACCTATATGCCCAAGGTAGATACGAATACGATGACACATATAAACCATATATGTGAATAGAATAAACCATGAATAATAATTTTATATATACGAACTATACATGGCAAAAAGGAATTGTTTATATGAATCGGTTCTGTTTAAAATGAGTTACATACAGTTACGGTCAAGGAAAATTCCGCGTTAGTCAAACTATAGTAGAATATTACCAAACCTCACTACGGAAATGCCGAGAGCCGGTATTCATCTATGCAGATCGACGATAGCCGGTATAATAAGATCGATATATATACATATACCTAACTTAAAAAAAAAAAATGGGAAAAACAAAATATGGCGAACCTTCGACGCTTAGGTAAGGTAGATTTTATACCTGTAAGAACCATTTACGCGCAGGCGGAGCCTCTCAGGAGGCGAGAGCGTGGTAGGTTAACTCTGCCTGTATAAATATAAAACGATTTTGGTGACGGGGCCCTGTAAGGCCGAATAGAGCAAAACACAATTAAATCGTTATTCATTACATTGACGGGAGATAAGGGATTTTAATGGGAGACTGCCGAAGGGTCGGATAACACAGGAGAAAAATAAAATGACAGCATTATTTAAGCCGAGTTGTAGATCCAACTCAGCGAATCGCTAAAAACGTAAGACGATTCTTACTGTATGACCTCTTAGGGTCGAATAGAGCCAACTAAATGAAATCGTTGTATTTCCGCAGTGATATCATGTGAATGATCATCACTGGGTAAACGCCAGAGGATTGGCCAATGCCAAACGAAAGAAAACGATAATCATTTAGTTCCATGACAGAGAACCGGTCGGCTCATCTCTGTGGAGGTGATATGGGTGACTTCTCGTCCCCCTCCTGTGTGGACATGAAAGTCAGGAAAAAATATATAGCAGATGTATTTAAAAATGAATTACCAATAAGAACGAAAATAAAACGCAATGCCAACCAGTTCGAATAGAATTACTGGGTCATTAACCTGGTGTACGCACTGAACCGCAACCTGCATGGTAACAGTGAGGAGAGTTTAAAATATAACCAGTGCGCGTATCATAAACATAAACGCTGGAAGAACGAGAAAAATGTGAGACATAGTGACATGAATTACAGGAGTGGGTTACCAGCGTAAGCCGAGGGAAGCTTGGGAACAAGCAGGTTTCTTGCACCAGCAGAGGACATAAAACACGCGGAACCAGAGGTTCTCCTGCACAAATGAAAAAAACGCATGCATCCTGGTTCTGCCATTCCACAGAGAGAAGTGGGAAGGGCACACCTGAAATGAAATAATAATGAACAAAGGGGGGATTTAAAAGGTGAACCAAAAACCCTAACCCTAAAATTACCGTATCCCTCACAAAAGAGCGTTGCAGGGTTGGCGTACTAATCACGGCTTCAACCCTAATCCGCATCGACCTCTGGTAGCACGGAATTCGTCGCAGGGTTTTAGAGGTTAGGTGGAGTAGGTAAGACCCTTAAGACTCATGGATTATCTGCAACGCTAATTCCGTGCATCGAGCCGGCGGGAGGTCTGCACGGCTGTGCGTTCGTCCTGCTGCAGTGACCTTTACTGAAGGCACGTAGAGCTGGAAGCACAGAGGAAGGAAGAAGATGCAGACCGCTGTCACCTCCGGTGCATGACCTGCACACTCCAGCATATAATCGACCTTCTCAAATTAGTACGTGGCGAAAAGATGTGAAATCGTATGTCTGGCGGTCACACACAAAATGTTTTGGGCAAAATAGCAGAGGTAGTTCACATCACTGGTATTTGCACTATTGTGGTGGAGGTAAATTAGTAACCGGTAGTATGCCCACGGGAAAAAAAAAAACAACCAGGAACGCAGGTACACGCCACCGTAGCGTATCGTGTAAGTTTCCTCTAATGATTTCATACGCCCGAGCCAGTTCTCATTTCCCATTTGATCTCCACGTGGATGGCGTAACCCATAATATCTAAACCCTAATATATAAGTTGTAAGAGAATAACATCATGTTATGGTTATGTGGCTTTAAAAAGAACCAAAATGAATGATGTGAATCTTACATAGTGTGACGGGTTGGAAAGAAAAACGTATAAAATGAAATGATTTTAATGGTTGGGATAATAACCACATTTATATATATATATATACATACGGGTACGACGTATAAACCTTTATGAGCGGGAACAAAGGTATACTTTAGATTTGTATGGGGCGAATAATAAATACCTATTTGATTATATATATATACATTTAAATATATATATATAAATAAACATATATGTATATGTTGGAGTTAATAAAGTGATATGTGAGATTATAGGTAGAATAACAAACACATATTCATTTATATATATATATATATATATATATATATATATATATATATATAACATAGAGATCTATGTTAGATTGGAAGCAAGTTGCATTTTAGATTTATATGGTTAGGGTATTGAATATCTATATATAAATAAACATATATATATATATTGGATTAATAACGTGGCACTTTATTGGTGTTTATCATATTCCACTTTAGGTGAAATTAATAAGTAAAGAGTGTGAACTTCGGTACTGAAAGTCACCATAGGTGTAAATTATATTTAAACTAGAAACAGAAAGTTTGTTAAGTGGAACTGGAATACGTGGTCTTGGAAAAGAAAAAAAATTTGGGAGGTGTTACAAAATTTTTAATTAAGTGGACTAATAATTTCCCATAATTGGTTGGAGTGAGTAGGACAACACTCATATATTTATATATATATATATATATATATATATATATATAGGTATAAAATTGGATTAAAATTCAAGATGTGTAAGTGGTATTATCACACATAGAGATCAAAGTGGACACAGTACTTTGGGATCCTGAGAAAAAAAAATTTGGGAGGTGTGATATATGCTCCTAATATGTTATATAGTACTATGTGTTACCCTAGTTATTGGAACAAAAGGAAAAGGAAAGTTATATTGGAATATATAGAGAAAGGTGTATAATAGAAAAAGGACAATTTATATTTAATAGAGGTATGTTAAATATAAGTTGTAAATTCTTAATTAACTAGTAAATATATATATATATATATATATATATATATATATATAATAGTAATAATTATCATGAGAAATGATAGATTAGAAGGAAACAAATTGCACGTGGGACATAAGTTAAATCTACAATTAACATTATAAATATAGGTGATCTTGTTATATGTTATAATGTTAACTTTGATGAGTTGTATGAATATAATACCTTCATACATGATAATTTAGTTCGGTTAGAAAAATTCCAACTTATACCCACGGGATTAAGGGAGAAGAAAAAAATTCACTAGGGAATATTAAAAGTGAATTTACCTTAAAAGTTGCAAGTAAAGTGGAAGGACACTATTGTGGTAGATTAAGTGGTAAAAGTATAATGTGGAAAAATTACCAAGATGAGGTTCAAGACAACTATATTTAAGTCATGACTAAAATATTTTGTGATAAACATATTTTAGCTCATATACATGGAAAATAAGGAAGTGGTAAACTTAAGTATGAGTTATAAACCCAGTAAATAATTGGTTCGGTAGTTGTGGAACATTGCATATTAAATAATGTAATGCAGATCCCTTACATTGAGTTATGAATGAATGAATGAAGGGATAAATCAAATTTTCCCAGGTGAGTTAGCTAGGGTAGAATTGAAAACCTACCATTGTTTTTTTTATATACATGGGAGAATGATTATGAAAATGAGCATGCATGGATAAAAATCCAATGGAACATAATTAATTTCCTCAAATTATCATTGGAATATGTACAACATGGAAAAAAAAAAAAAAAAATCATGTGCGAAGTAAGAATTGAATTATATGAGTTATTACTAATTAAATTGATTGACTAACAAAAGAAAACAATGAGAAGATGCTGGAAGTACAGCTATGAAATGAGAAAGGGTAAGCATAATCATGCATACGATACAATTGTTTTCTTTCATTTATGAGTACTAATGAAAAGTTGTAAAATTGTTTAGTCAAGTGTGTAACAGGAAAGTGTACACTCTGGAACCAAGGAGAAAAAAAAAAGAAAAAGGGTGAAGATAAATCACCTAGAAACTCAAGAAAAGATGAACTGGACCAAGTTGCGTGAGGAAAGAATCTCACTGAAAAATACAAGAAAGGATAAGTAGTGTACTAAAAGTGCACTAAACTATTATGAACCTGAACGGGTTGACTAATAACTAAATCTCTTAAGTTATTGAAATGCAGAATGTCGTTGTGGATTATAAATTGTATGTACCTGATATTACTTACATTGGTATGAATTGTGGACAGAGAAACCAGAATAAAAGATCTTCCAGACATACTTCTTGCAAAGAAGTAGGAAGAAAACCAACTGCATAAGGCATCAATAAATAGAGTGGAAGCAGGAGAGTACTCTGCTGGAAACTAATCAAGGACGAAGAAGAAATTTTTTTCAAAGTTGAAAAATCAACATTAAAGTGTAACACCGCGGAAGGTGTTGGAAAGGGGGGGAAACTAATGGCTTATAAATTAGCCCTACCATTGCTTATTAAATTTCCTGATATGTTTCATCTCTCCTTGTTGAAAAAAAAAAAATTTTAATTTTTGTACATGATGCTTCTCACATGATTGATTGGAATGTGGTCCAGGTGGAACCAGAAGAAGAATTTCCTTCCAGAGTCACTTCAACGATGAAAGGGGGAAGAAATTGAATTGCGAAATCGAACAGTAGCTAGAGTAAAGGTGCAGTGGAGCACTTTACTGCTGAAAAGCTACATGGAACAGAGAAGCTAAGATGATGGAACAACATTCATAATTATGTTCAAAATAAACTAAGTAGATAGTTTTCAACACCGAGGACGGTGTTTATTTTCAGAGGGGGAATATGTAACACCCCCAAGTTCTATGCTTTTCAAATGAGACATTTGAACATAAATCCAAAGGGGAATGGACCCCAATGGATAATTATTGTGTGGATGTGGTTAACTATTTATTTATGAAAAATAAATAAAATATTGTGTATGCACTATGACCAGATGAGAAAGTGAGATCACATGCCTAATCCATGAGGTGATGGAAAAGGAAAAGACTTTCCCCAAAATCTTTTAAAAATCCTTGAAAGAAATTATTTCTAATTTAGATTTTTGAGGAAAAATCTAAATTTCCTCAATGAAGAGGAGTAGTTGGGAAGAGGTGAGAAAAAGCTGGAAAAGCTGAGGAAAAGCTTAAAGCAGCTTTAAAGAGTCCCAAAATGGGAAGCCTAGGCTAAACAGGAATAAAAGCATCCTGAAATTCTGGACGCAGAATTGGAAACGGGCTTTGGGGAAAGCACAGCTTAAATAAGCTGCTCCAGAACAGATTGAGGTTAGTCTGTTCTGGGAGGATCTCAGCTCGGGGGTGAGTTCTGGAGATAAACGAACTCTAAGGTTGGGAGGACTGGTCATAGTAGAGGTGTGCATGCATAAATTTGGAGATTTCTGTAAGTCTGTATTAAACATATCCCTGTTTTATGAAATTTGATGTTATGGTTCATTATGCAATTTATGAATTGTGATGTTATGGTTCATTATGAAATTTATGAATTGTTATGTTATGGTGCATTATGCAAATGTTAGATTGATTAATGGTTCAGTAAATCATGTAATTTCAAACTAAAGCTATTGATAGCAGAGACAAATGGTTGGGTGTAGGGATGAGTACCTTGTAGTAATGAGGTTAGAGATGATAGATCAAGTGAACAACAAATCTAATAACTATGTATAGGTATAGCTTGCTATATTTTAAAGGAATATTTAATTTCTGTGTGTATAAACAGAAAATGTTAACAAAACAGTACCCATGAACAGCAAGTACCAAACAACTAAACCTATCATAACAATACTGATGGCACAGAATTCCCTGTAACCAATAACAGAAAGTAGGAAACAACAACCCTGTGATAGCAGTATGGGGTTCAGTATGTCGGCTATGTTCCCATGGAAAGAATTGTAAAATTTAGAATTTTAAATTATTCTATTAAATGTAAGTGTAAACCTATGAAAGCAGAAGTTGAATCCTAACTAAGGATGAGGATCTAACACTAGGAATTCTAGACTATCCAGTTCAGTATTCTCTACCTCCATTTGATTGAAGCAAGAGGATCTGTTTCCTAGTTTTCCCATGGAACAGTTGAATCTGTACCAGAGTGTCACACATGTTGAATGTTGGTAACAGTAAAATAAGGGGGGAATCCTATTGAACAATCTAGTGTGTGATAAAAGTTTGTGTGAGGGAAGATTGTAAGCATATGTAAAAATACAATGAACAGAGCATTTGTTTACCGTCCATATAAAAACTGCTGGGAAAGTAGTTGGAGCAATGGAGGTTAACTGAGTATAGATAGATGTATGCGAGGAGGCATACATCTATCCCCCGATGCTGCAACTTTAAAATGTTGAAAATTTTATAAGGCCTGCAAACTGGATAGTTGAGGAAGGGCTTTGCAATCATCTAGAGTTGGACAAAACTCTGAAAAAGAAAAACCTGAGAAATACAAAGTAATATATATATAGATATATAAGTCTACTAGATGGACTGAGAAGAGGGGAGGTCAAGCCAAAAAATTCTCATGGAAATTATTATATTCCATGGCTGTCTATAAGTACTGAAAAGAATTTAAATCCCGGATAACAGTCTGAACTTGTAAGTGATTCAGTATAAAAACTATCAATGTTATCTGGCACGTAAAGCGGAAAATATCTGAGTTATGTTATAGGTGTAGAAAGCTGGGTCTGGGAGACGTGACACCAACAGAAAATCATTACCCAAAAAATTATAAACCAAAGGAATTGGTGAACCCAATGGAATTGATTTAAACATTGAGACAATTATTGTCACAATGCGACGTTGGACCAAATATGACCATGGTTGGCCATGGGTGATTTTCATATTGATACAATGTTTGTCAGAATGTGACATTTGATCATGGATGACATTGATCGATTATTCATATTATAAACCAAAGGAATTTGTGAACCCAAGGGACAACCATTACCCAAAAAATTATAAACCAAAGTAATTGGCGAACCCAAGGGAATTGATTTAAACATTGAGACAATTGTTGTCACAATGCGACATTGGACCAACTATGACCAGGGTTGGCCATGGGTGATTTTCATATTGAGAAAATGTTTGTCAGAATGTGACATTTGATCATGGATGACATTGATCGAGTATTCATATTATAAACAAAAAGAACTAATAAACCAAAGGGTTTAATATTATAAACTAAAGGAATTGGTGAACCCAAGGGACAACCATTACCCAACAAATTATAAACCAAAAGGAATTGGTGAACCCAAGGGAATTGATTTAAACATTGAGACAATTGTTGTCACAATGCGACATTGGACCAACTATGACCATAAAGGTCAAGGTGATATTCATATTGGAGTACAATGTGTACAATGTTTGTCGAATGTGTGCTCTTTCTCCATGGATAACATTGATTGATTATTCATATTATAAACAAAAAAAACTAATAAACCCAAGGGTTTAATATTATAAACCAAAGGAATTGGTGAACCCAAGGCAAAATCATTACCCAAAAAATTATAAATCAATGGAATTGGTGAACCCAAGGGAATTGATTTAAACATTGAGACAATTGTTGTCACAATGCGATGCTGGACCAAGTATGACCATGGCTAGCAATGGGTGATTTTCATATTGATACAATGTTTGTCAGAATGTGAAATTTGATCATGGATGCGGTTTAATATTATAAACAAAAGCAAGTGGTGAACCCAAATAAACCCAAGGGTTTAATATTATAAACCAAAGGAATTGGTGAACCCAAGGGAATTGATTTAAACATTGAGAAAATTGTTGTCACAATGTGACGTTTGACCAACTATGACCATGGTTGGCCATGGGTGATTTTCATATTGAGACAATATTTGTCAGAATGTGACATGTGATCGTGGATGACATTGATCGATTATTCATATTATAAACCAAAGGAACTAATAAACCCCAAGGGTTTAATATTATAAACCAAAGGAATTGGTGAACCCAAGGGAAATCCATTACCCAACAAATTATAAACCAAAGGAATTGGTGAACCCAAGGGAATTGATTCAAACATTGAGACAATTTTTGTCACAATGCGACGTTGGACCAAACATCGATCGTAGGAATTGGTGAACCCAAGGGAATTGATTTATACATTGAGAAAATTGTTGTCACAATGTGACGTTGGACCAACTATGACCATGGTTGGCCATGGGTGATTTTCATATTGAGACAATATTTGTGAGAATGTAACATGTGATCATGGATTACATTGATCGATTATTCATATTATAAACCAAAGGAACTAATAAACCCAAGGGTTTAATATTATAAACCAAAGGAATTGGAGAAGCCAAGGGAAATCCATTACCCAACAAATTATAAACCAAAGGAATTGATGAACCCAAGGGAATTGATTCAAACATTGAGAAAATTGTTGTCATAATGCGACGTTGGACCAAACATCGATCGATTATTCATATTATAAACCAAAAGAACTAATAAACCGAAGGGTTTAATATTATAAACCAAAGGAATTGGTGAACCCAAGGGAAATCCATTACCCAAAAAATTATAAACCAAAGGAATTAGTGAACCCAAGGGAATTGATTTAAACATTGAGACAATTTTTGTCACAATGGGACGTTGGACCAACTACGACCATGGTTGGCCATGGGTGATTTTCATATTGAGACAATATTTGTCACAATGTGACATTTGATCATGGATGACATTGATCAATTATTCATATTATAAACCAAAAGAAAAGGAATTGGTGAACCCAAGGGAATTGATTTAAACATTAAGACAATTGTTGTCATAATGCGACGTTGGACCAACTATGACCATGGTTGGCCATGGGTGATTTTCATATTGAGACAATATTTGTCCAAATGTGACATTTGATTATGGATGAAGTTGACCGATTATTCATATTATAAACCAAAAGAACTAATAAACCCAGGGGTTTAATATTATAAACCAAAGGAATTGGTCAACCCAAGGGAATTGATTTAAACATTGAGACAATTGTTGTCACAATGCGACGTTGGACCAACTATGACCATGGTTGGCCGTGGGTGATTTTCATATTGAGACAATATTTGTCAGAATGTGACATTTGATTATGGATGACATCGATCGATTATTCATATTATAAACCAAAAGAATTAATAAACCGAAGGGTTTAATATTATAAACCAAAGGAATTGGTGAACCCAAGGGAATTGATTTAAACATTGAGACAATTGTTGTCACAATGCGACGTTGGACCAACTATGACCATGGTTGGCCATGGGTGATTTTCATATTGAGACAATATTTGTCAAACTGTGACATTTGATCATGGGTGACATTGATCGATTATTCATATTATAAACCAAAAGAACTAATAATTGATTTAAATTATTTGTTTTGTTTAGGGAATGAAACATTTAAGAATAATATATATATATATATATATATATATATTAAATGAGAAATATAAGTTTTTTTTCTCTTCTTGCATCAAAATATGTTATTGATTGAGCACAAAAGGAATTAGATATCTCTATCATATAGGGTTTTCTAATGCATCTATTGGTCCAATAACGTTTTTAATTAAAATGAACCAAACATATGTAAATTTTTTTGTTCTCATTATAGTTGACATTATTTCTTAATTTAATGAACATTTTATTTTTATTTTAGGAAAGATGTGTCAAAGCTAGAGTAAGCATAAAAGAAATTACACATCTCATACACTTTTAATAAAAAAATAATAAACATTGTATTACTTATACTACCAAATTTATATTTTTAAACCTTTTTAATATTTTATTTTCCTAAATTAATATTTAAAACATATGATATAAAAAACTTAATTTTTTAAGGTAAACTTTAAGTTTTATTTATATTATTAATTTCATTTTTTTTTTTTTGATTAAAAAAAAATTAATAATGATAATTAATAATAATGATTAGTGTTTATTAAAATTTATCCTAAAATTAAAAGAAATAGAATTCGTTTAAATTTTGTATGTTAAAAATAAAAAACACTCCAAATTATTATATAAAAAAATCAATAATAAAATTAATATTTCTTAAATAAAATCTAATATAAAAAATTATTTATTGAATTTATATTTATAATTTATTTGAATGACTTTCAAATGTAAAACTATATTTTATGGTTTTCAAATCATATAGTACGTTCAGGTTAGTGTGATTTGTTCCAATCTATATTTTTTTAAATACATGGTTATTTAAAATGAGTTGGTCACAAGCATTACAGGGTATCTCTATCCTCGGATCTTTTTTCATCATGGCTATGGGTTGACGACACAAAACGCTTCTGTTCAGTGGCTCTTCATAATAAATAAAGGCTTCTCAGGAGGGAACGTCATGCAATGGGGACCATTGCTTCTTAAGGAGGGAGGAATTATCTAAATGGATAGTGTCATCCGCCAATGGTATTCATCCACCCATGGCATTTATCCACCCATGGAATTTACCCATGGTATTTTAAGTGTCATCCACCCATGGTATTCATCCACCCATAGTATTTATCCACCCATGGTATTATAAGTGGCATCCACCCATGGCATTCATTCACCCATGGTATTTACCCACTCATGGAATTTACATGTGACATTGTAATTAAAAAATGCTATAAGTAACTAGTCTCATTTTGTAAAATGACAGATTGTCCATCACAATTTAGCTTTTACAATTATTCTCTATTTAAAAAATAAAAAAATAAAGAAAAAAAAATCTTTTTGGTTTTTTTTACTTTGTGTTCTCATATTTTTTTTGGCATTTCAATTTTTTTATACCTTGGGGGCCTCCCCCCAAGATTTGGATCAATGTGATTTGGTGGATGTGCATTGGTTACACGGTTTTAAACAAAATTATTCTAAAAAATGGTTACCCCTTACCCATGATATATGATCTATTGTGCAACAAGATAAATACTTAAGCAAGCTAGACTTAAAATCAGGGTATCACGAGGTTTGAGTCAATGAAGAGGATACTTAGAAGACCACCTTCAAAACTAGACAACGTCTTTTGAGTGGTTAGTTATGATATTGGGCCTATGCGATGAACCAACTACATTCATGAAGTTAATGAATGATATATTATGCAATTTTATAAGTTCATTTTTTATTATCTATTCACATGATTTACTAGTATACATTGCTACTAAATGGGAGCACATCTCACATTTGATGTAGGTGCTAAAAACTTTAAAGAAGCACTATTGTTGGCACACCTCAAAAAGTGTGTTTTTTCACAATATCCTTTGGTGTATTTTGGATATGTGATAGGTGGAGGAGAGTTGGAGATAGATCCTTCCAAGATGGAGGTCATCAAGAAGTGGTTAGTAAGGCTTATTAAATCTTTTTGAGGTTATTATTTTTTTTGAGGCAGCATAGTACTTGAAGAAATTCATAGAATTGTTTTTAGTAGTAGAAACACCACTCCATACCATAATTTCAAGTGGAAAGAGTTTCCAGTGGGGAAAGAATCAGGGAAGATCCTTTGCAATGTTAAAGAGGAAGATCACTTGAGCATTGTTTCTAGCATTACTAAAATTACGGTATCCCTTCGAAGTGGAGACATATGCATGTGGGCATTATATGGGAGCACTATTGATGATAATTAATTAAATTGAAAAAATAAAAAATTCATACAAATGTAAAATAAAATTAAAACAATAACTCACCATACTAATACTAGAAATCTCTAATAAAAGAATAAACCAATATAGATCTATTTTAACCTAGATATGTTATACACTGATCAATTATGTTTTTATTTTATTGTAATCCCTCTCAATGCTTAATAAATATTGGACTAAAATATATCAATGCTAATATGGATATCAAACCCATTAACAAATCACTAGAACCCAAGTAGGTAACATACTAGCATTGTCACTACATTATGTCCCGCCTAAAAAAAGGATTGAAATTTGAATTTTGAATGGGAACACACTTGACAAGTGGTGGAAGTTCCATGATAATAGCCTCAAACATATATGAAGTGATTTTATCATAATAAGAAACAACTATATGATTTATATTCCTTAATTAAATACATGAAAACTCAATTTTATCATCATAAGAAACAACTAGGTTATTCAGTGTCAAGTTTGCCTTAGTGCACATGACAGCAGAACCCAAATAGGAGAGCTAGAAATAAAAGCAAATTCCTAAACCAGTGATCAAGAATGAATAGTTATTAAGTATGTTGATGAAATCCCAAAATTTGGGATTTAAACATTTTTTCTTCTTATTCTTATCATGTATGCAAGTGATTGTGATCATGAAAAGGAAAAACAAGAAAAAGTGGTTTAAGGATACAATAACATTATTCTTGGGCTAAACATTAAGAAGGAATCATATATAAGTGTATTTTCGCATAAACTAAACTCTTCTTATTAATTTGTACCTTGGGGGCCTCCCCAATCTTTTTAGTTTTTTACTTTGTGTTCTCATATTTTTTGGCATTTCAATTTTTTTTAGACCTTGGGGGCCTCCCCCCAATATTTGGATCAATGTGATTTGGTGGATGTGAATTTGTTACATGGTTTTAAAAAAAATTATGCTAAAAAATGGTTACCCCTTACCCAGGATAGATGGTCTATTGTGCAACAATATAAATACTTAAGCGAGCTAGACTTAAAATAAGCGTATAACCAGGTTTGATTCAATGAAGAGGATACCTATAAGACCACCTTCAAAACTAGACAACGTCTTTTGAGTGGTTAGTTATGATATTTGGCCTATGCGATGAACCAAATACATTCATGAAGTTAATGAATGATATATTGTGCAATTTTATAAGTTCATTTTTTATTGTTTATTCAGATGATTTACTAGTATACATTGCTACTTAATGGGAGCACATCTCACATTTGATGTAGGTGCTAAAAACTTTAGAGAAGCACTATTGCTGGCACACCTCAAAAAGTGTGATTTTTCACAATATGCTTTGGTGTATTTTGGATATGTGATAGGTGGAGGAGAGTTGAAGATAGATCCTTCCAAGATGGAGGTCATCAGGAAGTGGTCGGTAAGGCTTACTAAATATTTTTGAGGTTAGTAGTTTTTTTGAGGCAGCATAGTACTTGAAGAAATTCATAGAATTGTTTTCAGTAGTAGCAACACCACTTCATACCATAATGTCAAGTGGAAATAGTTTCTAGTGGGGAAAGGATCAACGAATATCCTTTGTAGTGTTAAAGAAGAAGATCACTTAAGCATTGGTTCTAGCATTACTAAAATTACAATATCCCTCCGAAGTGGAGACATATGCATGTGGGCATGCTATGGGAGTGCTATTGATGATAATTAGTTAAATTGAAAAAATACAAAATTCATACAAATGTAAAATAAAATTAAAACAATAACTCACCATACTAACACTAGAAATCTCTCTTAAAAGAATAAACCAATATAGATCTATTTTAACCTAGACCTGTTATGCACTAATCAATTATGTTTTTATTCTATTGTATTCCCTCTCAATGCTTAATAAATATTGGACTAAAATATATCAATGCTAATATGCATATCAAACCCATTAACAAATCACTAGAACCCAAGTAGGTAACATATTAGTGTTGCCTCTGCATTATGTCCCACGTAAAAAAACATTGAAATTTGAATTTTGAATGGGCACACATTTGACAAGTGGTGGAAGTTCCATGATAATAGCCTCAAACATATATGAAGTGATTTTATCATGATAAGAAACAATTATATGATTTAGATTCCTTAATGAAATACATGAAAACTGAATTTTATCATCATAAGAAACAACTAGGTTATTCAGTGTCAAGTTTACCTTAGTGCACATGACAGCAAAACCCAAATAGGAGAGCTAGAAATAAAAGCAAATTCCTAAACCAGTGATGAAGAATGAATAGTTATTAAGTATGTTGATGAAATCCCAAAATTTGGGATTTCAACATTTTTTCTTCTTATTCTTATCATGTATGCAAGTGATTGTGATCATGAAAAGGAAAAACAATAAAAAGTGGTTTAAGGATACAATAACATTATTCTTGGGCTAAACATTAAGAAGGAATCATATATAAGTGTATTTTCGCATAAACTAAACTCTTCTTATTAATTTGTGCACTTTTATATTTAGTGTCTAGTGCCTAACAATGCAATCTAAGATATTTCTATATATTTTGTAACTAGAGATGCGAAAAATAGAATTGAGAATTTGTTCTTATTGTTTAAATCATGTCTACAGATGACTGTGGTCATATATGGAAATTATGTTTCCTTAAGAAGTTAAATTCCATTGTTTCCTATTGCATTATATGAAATATGATGAATTAAAAATGAAATGATTTATAGATGCTATGTCAAAATTTATAAGGTGATACTCTACTACAAATTCAATAAGTTGTCAATTATTAAAAATGAAATGAGTTAGATATGTTATGTCAAAATTTATAAGGTGATACACTAGTACAAATTCAATAAGTTGGGGTTGTCAATTGGAGATTCCCTATAGATTAGAGTTGTCGAAAAGCATAGTTTTTACATATTTTCCATGGAAGGAGGAATACAATGTAGAGTGAGGTCATAAAAGAGAGAGGTTGTGCCCTAAATGGTAATGGACATGTGTAGCATGAAAATATATTTGTATATGCACAGGGCATGATCTATAGGAGTCATATTCTAAATGGCATAATGCTCTAGAAAAAAATATAGTTGTTTGAAAAATTCAAAGATGAAATTTTGGAAATTAGTTTCTTCTAAGGACTACATTCTTTTAACTATGAATTTTCTTAGCCTCTAGGATCATTTTTTTGATAAAATGTTAGTCATTCAATATTGTATCAAAAAACCAAATAGGCATAGACAAAATATATCTAAAATTATAAGGAAAAAATAGAAACATCTTTAAAAGCACACAGACTATTTAAACAAAAAACTTTACAAATATATAAATTAGAAATATAAGAATTAAAAGGAATATATTTTGAATGTAAATTTATAAATTAACTTTCGCCTTATCTTTACCTTGAGTTGAAAATCATATTAAATTAGGGTAGAGTTTAACTTATAGATGAAATGAAATTTTGCAATGGAGTTTGGGGATTCAATTTCAAACAAGATTATGATTTTTTTGGTTTAAAATATATTTTTGAATGTATAAATAGATTCAAACCATTGTACACTAGAATGCTACGCATTAAACAACTTAAACACAAGACTTTAAAGATCTTTACCAAATTTTAGTTAAAATTAACCAAAAACAATGTGAAAAAATCATTTTGATCTATTAATTAAAATACACATTAAATTAGTATTGAAAATAGGTAAAATAACTAATTTAAAAATGGGTAAAATATAACATCATATTGAAAAAATTGTGATTTTCAATTAAAACAAAATAAAACTTAAAAGGATTAATTCTACTGGTAATGAAAATGATCAATTATATTGAATTCCTTAAGATAGAAATAGAGAAATATAACAATCATTGCTTCTCAATTAAATTTGTAATACTAGCATACCCATGAAACAAGGGAAGCTCAAGAGGAGGAGGTTAAATTTTGATTATGGTTGAATTTTTTATTATATGTAAATGTATTGAATGTAAAATTAACAATTCATTTAAAACAAGTGTTGCAATGCACCTTAGTGCCTCTCATTGAAGTTAGAAATTATGGTTTAGAAAAAATAGCATAAAACATTATAACTTGCACTTGTCAATGCTAAGTTAGTAGTGTTTAATATTAAAATCCAATTCTATAGTCTTCATATGCAATAAAATAATAAATTGAGATGTCCACACATTTACAATTTTACTCATACATAAATAATGGTGAGAAATAACTCCTAATAAGTATATTTATTTACATCTTATTTCTATATTTTTTTTATGCAAATGATTTCTTAAATTATGGTGGGAAGTAATTGGTGGGTTAAGTTATGTGGCGACAAAATGTCAAGGGATCACTGATTTACCAATCTACTTGTTGTAACAAAAGATTGCTAAGGAAAATTTGTTGTCTAGAAGTGGAATTTATTGTAGGTTAGTTGAACACTTACGGATAGAATAGTGTCCAACTACATTTTTTTATTGCAGTATAAAATTGCTTGTTTCCTTCCTTAATGTGGACGAGAAGACTCTACCAGAAAGTATAATAGTGGATATTCTCTATAATTATTTAGCATGCCATACTACAAAATAATTGTTTAAATATAAAATCGTAACATGTTTGGAAACCCAACTATATTTAGATAACACTTTATCTCCATACATGATCTCGATTGTGGGGGTATACTTTCCATTTCCAATTCGGATTTGATGGCACTTCGACGACACAGTGGGTTAATGACTCTTCCATGTTTTTATATAAAATGTATTACATTAAACTAAAACTAATGCACATGGTGGGAACATATTCTTTCAACATCTTTGTCTCTTCCACCATCATCTTAATTTATATTATTATGATTATTAGAGCATATATTTAATTTGTCGTTTGTGGACTTTCATAAAGAGCGTTGTATCCTTGAATGTTTGGGATGGCCAAGTATGGTTGTTTAGAGGATTCTTTAAACATTTTTGTCTCTTCCATCATCATCATCATTTATATTATTTTGATGATGTAAGCATATATTTTACCTATCATCCATGGATTTTGATAAAGAGCATTCTATCCTTGAACGTTTTGGATGGCCAAATATAATTGTAACAATTGATGTAGGTGTTAAAAGATATATATATGTAATTTTAAATTATATCTATACACTCTTATTAAAATGTAATTTCAAATTATTTCTATACACTTTTATTAAAATGTAATTTCAAATTATTGACAATAATTTTAATTTTCTTAACGTGTTACTTTATATTAAAAATAAAAAATTTCAAAATTCAATCAAATTTTATCTTAACAAACATTTATCATAATTATTATATCATCTGCAATTCTCTACCATTTTTCAAAAAAAAAAAAGGGTTTGTTTAAAAAAGAAACAATACATTCTAATCGTGATTCCACTTAAACTAAACTAAAATAAAATAAGATATATATTATTAAAAAATAAATATAATTTAGGAATAAAAGAAAAGTCACCCGAGTCCATTCTAGTCCACTCTCCCACGTCACGTGGGATTGTAACTACAGATTTTCTGATTGATTGTAATTACAGTAAATGAATGATATTATTAAGTTTGCGTTTATGTTTTGTAATTTAATTATTTTTTTGAATAATCAAATTGGCCCAATCTTTCATAAATATTAATTACACTTAAATTACCTAATTGCGAAACCCAGGAAGACTGAATCGAACTCTTCATCGTCTGACACCGGCACTTCGGGGTCTGCCATGCATGAATCGAACTCTTTGTCGTCTCAGAGTTACTGCATCATCGAAATTGATGGCAGAAACAACGCTCTAATTGGAAACAATGGATCCAATATCACTTGTACTTGTCTGTTATGGAGGGCATCCAGAAATGGAACTTCAAGCTTGTAGAATGCAGTGAGGAGTAGATACCTGAAGCCTGCTGGAAATTAATGAATGCATGCTGGGACATAATTTAAATTTATCCAATGTCCCATGCCTGCCCCTTTTAATATTTTTAACCAAATCCTGCCATTTCTTTTAATATTTTTAACTAAATCGGACGACCGCGTTTGTTTTGCAATGCCGTGAGTGGTTCCCCACCACCACCACTTCCCTTTCTTGTTGTTCTTGGAAACCTTACACTTACGTGACCTTTCGCTTCGCCATGCCATAGGTGGTTCTGGACACACGACCAAGGTCGGTGGTGACAGCTGTGCGTTCCGCTTTTTCTGTTTTTTTTTTGTTATAGACGTTGTGGCCGCTCCTTTTAACGGTCAAGAATATCAAGCTTTTTCTTTTCTTAAGGGATTCTTCATGCTTTAGGTGTT
>JAXQQM020071739.1:47500-70000 GCA_034641835.2 Pinus albicaulis
GGATTTTAAATAAAATTATGCTCACTAATGATTATCCCTTACCCAAGATATATTATCTATTGTGCAACAAGATAAATACTTAAGCAAGCTAGACTTAAAATTAGGGTATCACCAGGTTTGAGTCAAAGAAGAAGATACCCAGAAGACTGCCTTCAAAACTAGACAAGGTATGTATGAGTGGTTAGTTATGATATTTGGCCTATGCGATGAACCAACTACATTCATGAAGTTAATGAATGATATATTGTTCAATTTTATAAGTTCAATTTTTTATTGTTTATTCACATGATTTACTAGTATACATTTCTACTTAATAGTAGCACATCTCACATTTGATGTAGGTGCTAAAGACTTTAAAGAAGCACTAATTGTTGGCACACCTCAAAAAGTGTGATTTTTCACAATATACTTTGGTATATTTGGGATATGTGATAGGTGGAGGAGAGTTGAAGATAGATCCTTCCAAGATAGAGGTCATTAAAAAGTGGCCAGTAAGTCTTATTAAATCTTTTTGAGGTTAGGAGTTTTTTTGACACAAAATAGTACTTCAAGAAATTCATAGAATTGTTTTCAGTAGTAACAATACCACTCCATACCATAATGTCAAGTGGCAAGAGTTTCTAGTGGGGACAAGGTCAGTGTAGATTCTTTGCAGTGTTAAACAAGAAGATTAGTCAAACATTGGTTCTCGAATTACTAAAATTAAGGTATCCCTTCGAAGTGGAGACATATGCATGTGGGCATGCTATGGGAGCAGTCTTCATGCTAATTAATTAAATTGAAAAAATAAAGAATTCATAAAAATGTAAAATCAAATTAAAACAATAACTCACCATACTAATACTAGAAATATCTAATAAAAGAATAAACCAATATAGATCTATTTTAACCTATATATGTTCTACACACATCAATTATGTTTCATTTTATTCTAATCCCTCTCAATGCTTAATAAATATTGGACTAAAATTTATCTATGCTAATATTTATATCAACCCCATTAACAAATCACTAGAACCCAAGTAGGTAACATATTAGCGTTGCCACTACATTATGTCCGGCCTAAAAAAAGCATTGGAATTTGAATTTTAAATGGGCACACACTTGACAAGTGGTGGAAGTTCCATGATAATATCCTCAAACATAGATGAAGTGATTTTGTCATCATAAGAAACGACTAGATGATTTAGAGTCCTTAATGAAATACATGAAAACTCAATTTTGTCACCATAAAAAACAACTAGGTGATTGACAGTCAAGTTTTCCTTAATGCACATGACAACGAAACCCAAATAGGAGAGCTAGAAATAATAGAAAATGCATTATGTACGGCCTAAAAAAAGCATTGAAATTTGAATTTTAAATGGGCACACACTTGACAAGTGGTGGAAGTTCCATGATAATAGCCTGAAACATAGATGAAGTGATTCTATCATCATAAGAAACAAGTAGATGATTTAGAGTCCTTAATGAAATACATGAAAACTCAATTTGTCACCATAAGCAACAACTAGGTGATTCACTGTCAAGTTTGCCTTAATTCACATGACAACGAAACCCTCATAGGAGAGCTATAAATAATAGAAAATGCCTAACACGGTGATCAAGAATGGATAGTTATTAAGTATGTTTATGAAATCCCAAAATTTTGGATTTCAACATTTTGTTTTCTTGGGCTAAACTTTAAGAAGGAGCCATATAGAAGTGTATTTTGGCATAAACTAAACTCTTCTTATTAAATTGTGTGCTTTTGTATTTAGTGTCTAATGCCTAACAATGAAATCTAAGATATTTATATATATATTTTTAACTAGAGATGCTAAAAATAGAATTGAGAATTTGTTCTTATTGTTTAAACCATGTATACATATGACTATGGTCATATACTGCAATTATGTTTCCTTAAGCCAGTTATTTCATTATATGATATGTGACAAATAAAAAATGAAATGAGTTATAGATGTTATGTCAAAATTTATAAGCTGATACCCTACTAAAATTTCAATAAGTTAGGGTTTCCAATTACATTGAAAATATTGAGGAGATTCCCTATAGATTAGAGTTGTGGAAAAGCATAGTTTTTACATATTTTCCATAGAAGGAGGAATAAAATGTAGAGTGAGGTCATAAAAGAGAGAAGTTATTTGTATATTCCAAAAGCATGATCTATAGGAGTCATATTCGAAATGGGATAATGCTCTAGAAAAAAATATAGCTCTTTGGAAAATACAAAGACGAAAGTTTGGAAATTAGTTTCTTCTAAGGAATACATTCTTTTAACTATGAATTTTCTCAACCTCTAGGATCATTTTTTTTGATAAAATGTTAGTCATTAGATATTTTATCAAAAAACCAAATAGGCATAGAAAAAATATATCTAAAATTAGAAGAAAAAAGTAGAAACTTATTTAAAACCACACAAACTATTTAAACAAAAAACTTTATAAACATATAAATTAGCAATATAAGAATTAAAATGAATATATTTCCAATGTAAATTTATAAATTAATTTTTTCCTTATCTTTAACTTGAGTGGAAAATCATATTAAATTTAACTTATAGGTGAAATGAAAATTTTCACTAGAGTTTGGGGCCGGGGATTCATTTTCAAACAAGATTATGAATTTTTTTTTGTTTAAAATATATTTTTTATCATTTTCAAACAAGATTATGAATTTTTTTTTGTTTAAAATATATTTTTTAATATATAAATTGATTCAAACCCTCGGACACTAGAATTCTACGTATTAAATAACTTAAACACACGCTTTTAAAAATATTTACCGGATTTTAGTTAAAGTTAACCAACAACAATGTGAAAAAATCATTTTGATCTATTTATTAGACTACACATTAAATTAGTACTGAAAATAGGTAACATAACTAATTTAAAAATGGGTAAAATATAACATCATATTGAAAAACTTGTGATTTTCAATAAAAACAAAATAAAACTTAAAATATTAATTCTACTAGTAATGAAGATGATCAATTATATTGAATGTCTTAAGATAGAAATAGAGAAATATAACAATAACTGCTTCTTAGGTTAACTTGTAATACTAAATGGAACACCAAAGAGGAAGATGTTAAATTTTGATTATGGTTAAACTTTTGTTTATATGTAAATGTATTGAATGTAAAATTAACAATTCATTTAAAACACTTGCTGCAATGCACCTTAGTGCAAGTTAGAAATTATGGTTTAGAAAAAATATCATAAAACATTATAACTTGCACTAGTCAATGCTAAGTTAATAATGTTTAATATGAAAATCAAATTCTATATTCTTGATATGCAATAAAATAATAAATTGAGATGTCTACACATTTACAATTTTACCTACACATAAAGAATGGTGAGAAGTAACTCCTAGTAAGTATATTTATTTACATTTTATTCTCATATATTTTTTATGCAAAGGATTGCTTAAATTATGGTGGGAATTAATTGATGGATTAAGTTATGTGACCACAAAATGCCAATGGTTCACTGATTTACCAATCTACTTGTTGTCACAAAAGATTGTAAGGCAATTTTTTTTTTGGTCTAGAAAAGGAATTTATTGTAGGTTAGTTGAACAATCATGGATAGAAAAGTGTCAAATACATTTTTTTGTTGCAATATAAACTTTAGGGTAGGCCTTGTCATATAAGTTTATGAAAATATATGGACAAACACCCAAAAACTCACAAACTTTAGGGTAGGCCTTGTCATATAAGTTTCTGCAAATACATGGACAAATACCCAAAAACTCACAAATCAGTAACTCGGTAAATAGGTTTCTAATGGATTTGCTTGTTTCCTTCCATAATGTGGACCATAAGAGGCTATGAGCACTGTTACAATTGTTGTGAGTCACTAGGTAACAAAAAGTATAATAGTCGATATTCTCTAAAATTATTTAGCATGCCATACTACAAAATAATTGTTTATATAAAATAGTAACATATTTTTTATTCTCTAAAATTATTTATCATGCTATACTACAAAATAAGTCTTTATATAAAATAGTAACATGTTTGGAAGCTAAAAGAAAATTAAGATATTATAAGGAGGTCATCAACCCCACCTTAGAAGATCAAAAGTATCTCTTTGTTTCAACTACCTCAAAAATATTATAGCCAAGATTAGAACAAACTCTCATGAGCTCCATAGTGAAACAGGTAGTTGGATAGTTCCTAAAACACTATGGATGAAAATGATCTGCCATCTTTGTGAGAATGATGAAAATCACTTCCTCTTAGAGTGCCCCCTGTACAACCACTTTCGAGCTCGAATAAATTCCTAAAATCAAACTAAATAACTCTTTTCTTTAGGTGAGGTAGACCAAAATTTGGTCTCAGTGGACGTTAACCATCATCATCATCATAGAATTTTTTTAATTTATTTTGATTTTAATTTATTTTAAAATTAAAAAAACCAAATAATAAAATATAAAATTAAAATTTATATATTATTTAAATAATAATATATTTAAAAAAAAAATCAAAAAATTTAAATTAATATCTATATTTATTTTCAAATAAATTTAAATTAATATTGAAAAATAGCTAGTATAAATCAAACTTTGATTAACATATTGGAAAAACAATTTATAAGAATAGAAATTTTATAGCCAAAATTATAAATTAAATTTAAAATTTATAATCTTATAGTATCATCGTATTTTGATCCTATTATATGTAACATTAAATTGATAGCTAATATGCTTTATGTATTTTTTTTTTAATGTATTATGGAGTTCATTTATTTTAAAAAACCAGATAAAATGATGATTTTGAATAAGTTGAAAATAAAAAAATCTCTTTCACTTGAAATGTTTTCGATACACTCTTATTAAAATGTAATTTCAAATTATTGATAATAATTTTAATTTTCTTAACCGGTTACTTTATATTAAAAATAAAAAAATTCAAAACAGCTATTTGAATTTTCAATCAAATTTTATTTTAACAAACATTTATCATAATTATTATATCATCTGGAATTCTCTACAAATTTTCAAACTGAGAGTCGCACTTACACTTACGTGACCTTTCGCTACGCCATAGGTTCTGTTCTGGACAGGTATGTGTATCTTGTATTTATTTGATTTATTTTTAGGTATGTGTTTCTTGTATTTATTTGATTTATTATTCTCTATTTTGTATTTTTATTTTTTGATCTAGCTTTCGCTTTTGTATTATTATTATTATTATTATTGTTACAGTTCCAATATTATTGCTATAGTTTCAAAAATTTTATTTTCCAAGTTTGTACGTACATTTTATTTAATATTTTTATATTAGGTTTCCATTTCACTTAATATTTTTATATTAAATTTCCAAGTCTGAGAGAACATTCCACTTATCATTTACTTGAACCTTGAAAATGGCAATCTAAGTCTTATCTTGAAAAATGAAAATCTGATCCTAGTGTTTCAAGTTTATCTTTCTTGGCGTACACCTACTTTTCCATGATTTTATTTTATATTTTTAAAAGTTAAAAATATTTGTTGAAAGACTTTGTTGAAACACTTAACCTATATGTAACAGTGATATTTGTTATTTTTATTTTATATTCATGTTTTATTATTTGGTTTTGTTTTTAGAGATTAGTGTAAAATTCTCGAATGTATCAAATTCTCTAATATATCGTGATATTTGTTATTTTTATTTTATATTCATGTTTACATTGTTATATTTATTTTATATTCATGTTTTATTCTTTGGTTTTGTTTCCATATATTGGAGTAAAATTCCCTGACGTATCTCATCTATTTTTCGGTATTTGTCTAGGCTTAAGATATAATGCTTTTAAGTTTTTATGTTTTATTTTTTTAATCTGTGTCTCGGTACTACCATATCTAAGTCATAGTGTTTTTAGATTTCTATGTTCTATTCTTCTTCCATAATTCAAATTGGTATTCTTAGTTAGAATATCTATGTGTTTTTGTATGGTGTATTTTCTGCATATTTTTAAATGAAAGAATCTTTTGTTTGTTTATGTCATATCATAGTGTGCTTATGCTAATTAGATGAAATAACTATAGTGAAACATAATATAATGTTGAAATCTTTTGCATGTCTAATGTGTATGTTTTTTATGTATGTATTTTTCCCTTTTGTATATTTTATATGATAATAATATGTTTATTGTTTCTTTGATGATATAATGATTGTATTTTTTTAGATAATATGATGATTTTTTATATTTAATTGATAACATGTTCTTTTTTTTTGCTAAATTATGTGGATTGTTCATGTGAAATGATACAATAATCGTTTAACGATAATGATAATAATGAGGGGGAGAGAGAGAGAGAGAGGGGGGGGGGATGGGTGGAGGGAAATGGGAGAAAGAGAGAGATGGCAAGGAAGAGAGGGACGGAGAGAGAGAGGGTGTGTGTGTGTGAGGGGGGGTGAAAGAGGGAGAGAAGGGATGGGGAGTGAGGGAGAGAGCGAGTGTGTTTGTGTGAGAGAGAGAGAGAGTGGAGGGGGGGAGAGGGACGGAGAGGTTGGCGAGAGAGAGAGTGTGTGTGTGAGGTTTGGGGAGAGAGAGAGAGAGAGCCGGGGGGGAGGACGGGGTTGGTGAGAGAGAGAGAGAGAGAGAGAGCCGGGGGGGAGGGGGCTGGGAGAGAGATGGGGGTAGTGAGCGAGGGGAAGAGAGATAGGGAGAGAGAGAGAGAGAGGGTGATGGAGAGAGAGAAAGAGAGAGAGTGAGAGAGAGAGAGAGTGGAGGAGAGGGAGAGGGACAGAGAGGGGGGAGGGAGAGGGACAGAGAGAGGGGGAGAGGCAGGGAGAGGTAGGGGGAGAGGCAGGGGGAAGAGGGAGAGTAAGATGGAGAGAGAGAATGGGGTTGATAGAGAGAGAGAGAGAGGCGGGGGGATATGTATATATATAGGGGGCGAGAGAGAGAGATGGAGATGGGAGAGAAAGAGAAGGGGGGACGAGAGAGAGACAGGGGAGAGAGAGAGAGAGAGAGAGAGAGAGAGAGAGAGGGAGATAGGCAGAGAGAGTGCGAGAGAGAGAGAGAGAGAGTGAGAGAGAGAGGGGGGGTGTAGGATAGAAAGAGAGAGAGCGGGGGGGAGAGAGGTAGGGAGAGAGAGAGATATGGAGAGGGGAGAGAAAGAGAGTGGGGGGCGAGAGTGAGAGAGGGGGGACGAGAGAGAGAGAGAGAGAGAGTGAGAGAGTGAGAGAGAGGGGGGAAGAGAGAGAGAGGGAGAGAAAGAGAGTGGGCATGGGGAGAGAGAGAGAGAGAGGGACTGTGAGGTTTGGGGAGAGAGAGAGAGGAGGGGTGGGGGAGGGAGGGGAGAGAGAGAGAGGGGGTGGCGGAGAGAGAGAGAGAGAGAGACAGGGGGTGGGGAGGGAAGAGGGGGAGAGAGAGAGAAAAGGGGCAGGGAGGCAGCGGCAGTGGGGGCGAAGGAGAGAGAGAGAGAGTGGGAGGGGAGATAGGGAGGCAGGGAGAGAGAGAGAGAGAGATAGGGGGGAGAGAGAATGAGATGGAGAGGGGAGAGAAAGAGAAGGTGGGACAAGAGAGAGAGAGGGGACAGAGAGGGCGAGGGTGGGAGAGAGAGAGGGAGTGAGAGAGAGAGGGAGAGAGCGGGGGTGGGAGAGAGAGAGAGCACAAGGTCGGGGGACGAGAGACAGAGAGAGCGAGAGAGCGAGGGTCGGAGAGAGAGCGAGGGAAAGAGAGTGAGAGAGGAGGGGGGGGAGAGAGAGAGAGACAAAGACAGAGAAGGGGGGAGAGGGGAGAGGGGGAGGGAGTGAGAGGGAGAGTGAGAGAGAGAGAGAGAAAGTGTGTGTGTGTGTGAGAGAGAGAGAGAGAGGGAGTGTGTGTGTGTGTGTGAGAGAGAGAGAGAGAGAGAGGGAGACAGGGGCGAGAGAGGGAGAGAGGGAGTGTGTGTGTGTGTGTGAGGAGTTGGTGAGACAGAGAGAGATAGAGAGTGAGGTTTGGGGAGAGAGAGAGAGTGAGGGGCCCTGGGAGAGAGAGGTGGAGAGAGTGCGAGGGGAAGAGAGATAGGGAGAGAGAGAGAGAGAGAGAGAGAGAGAGAGAGAGAGAGAGAGTGGATGGAGAGAGAGGGTGATAGAGAGAAAGAGAGAGAGGGGGAGAGGGAGAGGGAGAGAGAGGAGTGCGGGAGTTTTTCCTCTATTTCACTAGGCATAAGAAATTAAAACTATAGCAACACAAAAACTAAATAGAAATGAAACTTATCAGAAGAATATCAAACTTAAATGACAGAGGCAAAACTAGATAAATGACATAAAGGAAAAGATAATAACAACAGAGAATCTCAGGCACATAGATTGGGCCCTAACCCACGAGCCTACCCCTCTGAGCTTAAATCAATCAAATTAAATCGGTCTGCTCATTTCATAAAATAATAACTGCATACATCTCTGAAAGTTTCGATCCCTGAATAAAACAATAATTCTGAATGGAAGTGAGAGTAGGATAGACTAACTCTTCCTAGCTCTAGCTCTGCTCTATTTATTCTACCAGGCAGCTACCAACAACTCCCTAGAAAATGGTGATTGAGTCCACTGGACTCCAAGTAAACCAAGATTGAGTGCTCTCCTCTTTGAGTTGCTCGACTACCTCTGGAATTCGAATTTCTAGAGAGAAACCTTGGGGATCCTTCGGCTACTTGTGGAATTCAAATTACTAGAGAGAATATTTGGGATCCTTTAGCTGCCTTTGAGGGTGAACAATCCTCTTTTAATTTCTCCTTGTTGTCTCCTCCAACTCTTTGTGATAAAATCATTATAAAAATTCTTAATAAATCATGATTTTATGCATTGAACCTTATATTAGGCACTCACAGTATGTTAGCCTTAATCACCATCTATACTAGCATCATAAACCAAAATAATATTAATAATGCAAGAAAAAGAGATCTAAGAAGGCGAAAAGGTGACTATTAACCCCTCCAAATATTTCTAATGATGGAGCTCATCAACCACTATGGAGTCCAATGGAGGTAAGTGAGGAGCTCTACCACACATGAAAATAGAATAATTAGTTTGGATGAGCCTCTTTTGTCCTTTATAAGCTTTGAAATGACTTTTTTGTCCTGTAGTGAAAACAATACGACAATTTTTCCTTTTGAAATCTTTTGACTTTGTAAAAAATTTTGAAATAAGACAACTTGCCTTACTTTATTCATCTAAGTATGCTAACTCCCTTTATAAGACTTATATGGTGAAAATGAAGGATTATTTTCCTTGTTTGAAGACAAATTGGACTTTTCAAAGGAAAAACAATGACACATAGACAAAAGACCTAGATGAGATTGAGTGAATGGCCTAATACTTCTAACTTAAAATGAATGGGATGACCTTTAAAGTGATGATGGCCATGGATGAGATGAAGGGAACAACATTTCTGACCTAGACTCCTTCAGTGACCAAAATTTATTTTGAATACTTTTTCGAAAAGACCAATTTTTTTTACCTATGACTACTAGAAAATTAACTGAAAGAGTATGTTTGATCACTGACACATTGACAATAATAGGTTACAGGGTTTTAAAAACAATTATGTTGAAGAATGGGTACCCCTTACCCAAGTTATATGATCTATTGTGCCACAAGATAACTACTTAAGCAAGCTAAAATTAAAATCAGGGTATCACGAGGTTTGAGTAAAAGAAGAGGATACCTACAAGACCACCTTCAAAACTAGACAGGGTTCGTATGAGTGATTAGTTATAGTACTTTTCCTATGTGATGAACCAACTAAATTCATGAAGTTAATGAATGATATATTGTGCAATATTATAAGTTCATTTTTTATTGTTTATTCAGATGATTTACTAGTATACATTGCTACTTAATAGGATCGCATATCACATTTGATGTAGGTGCTAGAGACTTTAAAGAATAACTAATTGTTGGCACACCTCAAGAAGTGTGATTTTTCACAATATCCTTTGGTATATTTGGCATATTCGATAGGTGGAGGAGAGTTGAAGATATATCCTTCCAGGATGGAGGTCATCAAGAGTTGGTCAGTAAGGCTTACTAAATATTTTCGAGGTTAGGAGTTTTTTTGAGGCAACATAGTACTTGAAGAAATTAATAGAATTTTTTTTTTTCAATAGTAGCAACACCACTCCACACCACAATTTCAAGTGGCAATATTTTTTAGTGGGGAAAGGGTCAACGAAGATCCTTTGTAGTGTTAAAGAAGAAGATCAATCAAGCATTGGTTCTATCGTAACTAAACTTACAGTATCCCTTCGAAGTGGAGACATATGCATGTGGGCTTGTTATGGGAGTAGTATTGATAAAATTAAAAATCATACAAATGTAAAATAAAATTAAAATAATAACTGGACATACTGATACTAGAAATCTCTAATAAACGAATAAATCAATCTACATATATTTTAAACTAAATCTTTTATGCACTGATCAATTATGATTTTATTTTATTTTAATCCCTCTCAATAATTAAAAAATATTGTACTAAAATAGAGATTTGTGTACTAAAATAGAGATATGCTAATATGTATATCAACCCCGTTAACAAATCACTAGAACCCAAGTAGGTATCAAAATAATGTTGCCACTACTTTATGTCCTCCCTAAAAACAAGCATTGAAATTTGAATTTCTAATGGACATCACAAGTGGTGGAAGTTCCATGATAATAGCCTCAAAAATAGATGAAGTGAATTTATCATCAGAAGCAACGACTAGATGATTTAGAGACCTTAATTAAATACATGAAAACTCAATTTTATCACCATAAGCAACAACAAGGTGTTTTAGAGTCAATTTGTCCTTAATGCACATGACACCTGAACCCAAAAAGAAGAGCTAGAAATAATAGCAAATATCTAACATAATGATAAAGAATGAATAGTTATTAAGTATGCTTATGAAATCCAAAAATAAAATATCTAACACAATGATCAAGAATGAATAGTTAGTAAGCATGTTTATGTAATCCCAAAATTTGGGATTTCAACATTTTGTCTTCTTATTCTTATCATGTTGCAAGTGATTGTGATCATGAAATGAAAAAACAACTAAAAGTGGTTTTAAGATACAATAACATTATTCTGGGGCTAAACATTAAGAAGGAATGATGTAGAAGTGTATTTTATCATAAACTAAACTCTTCTTATTAATTTGTGTGCTTTTATATTTAGTGTCTAGTGCCTAACAATGCAATCTAAGATATTTCT
This sequence comes from Pinus albicaulis, assembly GCA_034641835.2. Taxonomy (NCBI): domain Eukaryota; kingdom Viridiplantae; phylum Streptophyta; class Pinopsida; order Pinales; family Pinaceae; genus Pinus; species Pinus albicaulis. Next base: position 58,678 of record JAXQQM020071739.1, read on the forward strand.
ATATTTTGTAACTAGAGATGCGAAAAATAGAATTGAGAATTTGTTCTTATTGTTTAAATCATGTCTACAAATGACTATGGTCACATATGTCAATTATGTAGTCATATATGACAAGTACGTTACCTTAAGCCACTTAAATTGCATTGTTTCCTATTGCATTATATCAAATATGATTAATTAAAAATGAAATGAGTTATATATGTTATGTCAAAAATTATACGGGGATACCCTACTAAAATTGAAATAAGTTGGGGTTGTCAATTACATTGAAAGTATTGACGAGATTCCATATAGATTAGAGTTGTTGAAAACAATAGTTTTAAGTAGTTTTGCACCAAGGGAGGAATAAAATGTAGAGTGAGGTCATAAAGGAGATAAGTTAGGCCGTAAATGGTAATGGACATGCGTAGCATGCATTTGTATGTAAGGACATGATCTATAGGAATCATATTCAAAATAGAGTAATGCACTAGAAAAACATTATAGTTGTTTGTAAAATACAAAGATGCAATTTTGGGAATTGGTTTCTTCTAAGGAATACATTATTTTAACTATGAATTTTCTCAACTTCTAGGATCATTTTTTTGATAAAATGTTAGTCATTAGATATTTTATCAAAAAAACAAATAAACATGGACAAAATATATCTAAAATTAGAAGAAAAAAGTAGAAACTTCTTTAAAACCACAAGGACTAAACTATATAAATATCTTTATAAATATCTTTACCTTGAGTTGCAAATCATATAAAATTAGGGTAGAGTTTAACTTATAGATGAAATGGAATTTTCACTAGAATTTGGGGATTCAGTTTCTAACAAGATTACTATTTTTTTTTTTTTAAATATTTTTTTGAATGTATAGATAGATTCAAACCATGGGACACTAGAATTTGACGTATTAAACAACTTAAAATCAAACTTTTTAAAGATATTTTCCAAATTTTAGTTAAAATTAATAAAAAACATTGTGAAAAATTCATTTTGGTCTATTAATTATACTACACATTAAATCATTTGGTCTCTGGTAACCTTGTAACACTAGCATACCCCTGAAACAAGGGAAGGGAAAACCAAATTCAGACATACTTTCTTAAATCATAGGTTAATTCCACAAATCACAATACTTTAACAAACAAGAAAGAGTTAAATTTTCATTCAAAATTATGTATTTAACTTGAAAGAATGTTTCACCTAGTATACAATGCATTTTTTTTAGAAAAGCTTTATATATAAAAGATATTTTTAACATTTAATTTATTTTAATTTTAAATTTGTAATAAAATTAAAAGAATCAAATTTTGAGCCAAGTTTTCCTTATGATGCTTCATCATATCATCTTCCAGAGTCATAAGAAAATTTTTGAAGAAATAAACACAATTTTTGAGTTTTCTGCCAGTTAGGAAATTTCGTAGTGAATCCGAGGCTTGAAACCCGGATTTCACCATGAAATCATTGTAGGTGTGTTTTTGCATAAAATAACAACTATGCCATATGGTCAACGTAAATATGGGAAAAAATTTGTATTTAGCTCATTTGATTCAACAATCATCTCCAAATCATCAAAGAGGGATAAAAAGTGACATAGATGGCTGAAGTCATTTTGCTACTAAAATTTGCTACTAAATTGCCTTATTTCCCCTGTTTCTACAGTGAGCAGCATTTCGTAGCAACTTTGATTTTTTAGGGTTCATTGGAGGTCATCTAGCCACGTGGAGAGTTTAAAGAGTATCAGTGGAATATTCTGGTGGAGTTTTATTCTTTCACAAGGTTGTCTAGTTCAACAGCTCGTAATGAAGATAGTTAGCAAATATCATGACACTGTTTCTTTAAAAATAGGATGATTAGTTTCTTAATTTAGTGGGGGTATATATGCCTTGATGATGGTTAGTTCCACTTGATCACTTAACTATTTTTTATGTAGCTATGAGGAATTTTGAGTTATTGAATGTAATAAATAAGTGGAATAATCCTAGTAGGTCTCTAATTCATAAAGTCAATAGGTGTCATTTTCATTCCCATGTATTTTGCTTCTTGTTAAGATAGGTGCCAACAAAAATAGTTCGATGATCTAGCCATGTAGGCAGATCCAATGTAAGGTGACTAAATCCTATTTATAGGCAGAATTTCAAAGAATTTGGGGTTGGAAGAAGTTATTCTACACTACTACTATTATAAAATTTTCTGATCCATAATATACAGTGGTTGTGTGCTTTCTTCTTCGGCTGAGATTCATCTGATGTTTTTATGAGATTTGTCCTATGTATCTTGCTATATTTCTTTCAGTATCTTAATGTTTAATTACTCATAATTCATTTAAATCATGCTATGACTTCCTTTAAGCATTAATCTATTGCATATCTGTGTGCATTGTCATATCACTAAAAAAACCACATGCCTCAACTTCCACAAGGAGAACCATGACACTGAGTTTCCTAGCATTGACTCCATAAGCCCAATGGTAGTAAACCCTATACATTTTTCGCTTGCATACAAACACATTCAAGACACTATTATAGAGTTAGTCATTTGATTGAATTATATTTGAACAAATCATATTTACCTTTGAGAGAGACCTCTCAAGCCAAAAAGGCTAATTTTCAGTCAAAAGTTGGTTTGAAAGAGTTACCCTATGTTGTCTAGTGGAGCATCCCATCTATATTGACTTAGTGATAACACCTCCAATGACATTGGTTTACTATGTTGGTGCAAAGGTGTTTCATCTTGATGCATGAGAGTTTTCTCCTCTATTTCACTTTGTTCAACAATAGTGTCAAGTGTAAGTACACTTTTGATATATTTGGGTGCAAATACCTATCTCTTTCCCTTCTCATAGGTATGAGTGAACTCAAAAACCCTAGGAGGCTTTTAAATTTGAGTTTTCATGCTAGAAGATCCAACCTCCATTGGTTGTGCTGACAGTGATGGTGATAGGGTGTTATGTTGACATGAGGGCTAGTGGTGGGAATTGTTGATACTCTTTCCATAAATGTTTCCAAAGTCCTGTTGATGGATGAAAGGTGATGAAACACAATGAGTCTGACTAGAACATGGTGAAAAATACTTGGGTAATGATCTTGTTTTCTACTTTGAACCTCCTCAGTCATTTTAATCAAAATTTTGTATAAGTAATGTGGCAAGTCAAGTGGTTTGGTAGAACGGAAATGCATCAACAGCCTAGAATGGTACCTATAAAACCTGGAAAATCTCCCTTCACATGTGAAATACTTCATTATTAACATCATCAAAGGAGAAAATTTGTTAAGGAGGTGTCTGAAAGGGAAGAGGTACTATGGTTTCTCCTTAGCTTGAGGTTTGAGAAATAGTTCGTAATTTTGAAGGTCTAAGTCCATGGCCTTGAACCACTTTTATGCGTGACTAGGAATACATGTTGCTGAAGAAATCACAGTTGCTGATAGATTAAATGCCACACCTACAATGATGACCTTTCCCATGTTGAGATTAGAGGGACATGGGTTTGTAAGTTGAATATGATACCCTTCCTCCATGATCTTCTCACAGAACCTCAATTATCTAGTCCTCTCAAAACATCTTTTGGCCATGGGTGAAGCATTGATTTATTGCATGGTGCGGGGTTCGAATCTGAGGTGGAACCCTCCCTTGAGGTTTTTCTTCTCACTCTCCATCTTGTATATCAGTGAAAGGATGAAAACCTAGTGTGTAGATGGAATGGGTATGTGTAGTGTAATTTGGGAAAAAAGAGAGTATAGTGATGTGGTAGACTTAGTGGGTGAGATGAAGTTTTTTAAATCCAAGTAAAATTTTGCAAAAAATTCAGGAGATAGGCTTGCATTTTGGATCCATGATATGAGTGAAATCAAGTGAAATGAATATGAGGAAGGTGGTCAAATGAGGGAAACGGGAGAATTTTTCATTTAACTCTTGAAAACTGGCTAAAAATTAGGGTTTGGTGAAAATGGCTCTTAGGAAGGATATGTATGGTGGGGGATGGTAGTATTATGTATGTGGGATATGTATAATAGTGTTATATCAGAGGGTTAGGGTTTGGTTCGCTGAAATATTTCAATGATGTAAAGAAGTGAATTTATAATGGAGAATGAAGTGAGCATGAAAATCAATAGTAAGCTTGATAAATTGACCACAAGAGGGTATGAGAAGCTTACTTACTATTGTATGAGCTTAAAAAACTATTTCCAATGAGCCTTGAACTTGTTTGAGTAGTTTGGGAGCCAAAATACCGTAATTCAACGCTTTCTAGATGTGTAACACACCCCCAGAAAAAGCGTAACAATGTGTTCCAGAAGTGTAACAACGTGCTACAAAAGCGTAACAACTGTTCCAGAAATGTAACAACGTGATACAGAAGCATAACAACTATTGCAGAAACATAACAATGTGCTCCAGAATCGTATCAAAGGTTAGCTAAAGCATATCAACTGTGATATGGAGTAGTTTCTTGCCTTTGTTTCAAACCGTTGACCACTATGGAGTCCAATGGAGGTAAGAGAGGAGCTCTACCACACATGAAAATAGAATAATGAGTTTGGATGAGACTCTTTTTTCCTTTATAAGATTTGAAATTTTTTTTTGTCGTGTAGTGAAAACAATAAGACAATTTTTCCTTTTGAAATATTTTGACTTTGAAAAAAAATTTGAAATAAGACAACTTACCTTAATTTATTCAGCTAAGTATGATGACTCTAGACTTATATGGTGAAAATGAAGGATTATTTGCATTGTTTGATGACAAATTGGACTTTTTAAAGCAAAAACAATGACACCCAGACAACAGAGCTAGATGAGATGGAGTGAATGACCTAATAATTCTAAATGGCAATGAATGGAATGACCTTTAAAGTGATGATGTCCTTAGATGAGATGAAGGGAACAACATTTCTAACCTAGACTCCTTCAGTGACCAAAATTTATTTTGAAAACTTGTTTGAAAAGACCAAAAATTTTGACCTATGACTACTAGCAACTTAACTGAAAGAGCATGTTTGATCACTGACATATTGACACCAATAGGTTTCAGGGTTTTAAACAAAATTATGTTGAATAATTGTGCCCCTTACCTAGGATAGATGACCTATTGTGCAACAAGATAAATATTTAAGCAATCTAGACTTAAAATCAGGGTATCACCAGGTTTGAGTCAAAGAACATGATACCTACAAGACCACCTTCAAAACTAGACAAGGTTCGTATGAGTGGTTAGCTATAATATTTGGCCTATGTGATGAACCAACTACATTCATGAAGTTAATGAATTATATATTGTGCAATTTTATAAGTTCATTTTTTATTGTTTATTCAAATGATTTGCTAGTATATATTGCTACTTAATAGGAGCACATATCACATTTGATGTAGGTGCTAGAGAGTTTAAAGAAGCACTAATTGTTGGCACACCTCAAGAAGTGTGATTTTTTACAATATCCTTTGGTGTATTTGGGATATGTGATAGGTGGAGGAGAGTTGAAGATAGATCCTTCCAAGATGGAGGTCATCAAGAATTGGTCGGTAAGGCTTACTAAATATTTTTGAGGTTAGGAGTGTTTTTGAGGCGGCATAGTACTTAAAGAAATTAATAGACTTTTTTTTTAGTGGTAGCAACACCACTCCACACCACAATGTCAAGTGGAAAAATTTTCCAGTGGGGAAAGGGTCAGCGAAGATCCTTTATAGTGTTAAAGAAGAATATCAATCAAGCATTTGTTCTAGCATAACTAAACTTACAATATCCCTTTGAAGTGGAGACATATGCATGTGGGCATGCTATGGGAGTAGTCTTGATGCAAATTAATTAAATGGAAAAAATACAAAATTCACACAAATGTAAAATAAAATCAAAATAATAACTCGCCATACTAATACTAGAAATCTCTAATAAAAGAATAAATCAATATAGATCTATTTCAACCTAGATCTTCTATGCACTAATCAATTATGATTTTATTTCATTTTAATCCCTCTCAATGATTAAAAAGTATTGTAATAAAACATATATATGCTAATATGTATATCAACCCCATTAACAAATCACTAGATCCCAAGTATGTATCAAAATAGTGTTGCCACTACATTATGTCCTCCCTAAAAACAAGCATTGAAATTTGAATTTTGAATGGACACACACTTGACAAGTGGTGGAAGTTCCATGATAATAGCCTCAAACATAGATGAAGTGATTTTATCGTCATGAGCAACAACTAGATGATTTAGAGTCGTTAATTAAATACATGAAAACTCAATTTTATCACCATAAGAAACAACTAGGTGATTCAGAGTCAAGTTTTCCTTAATGAACATGACAATGGAACCCAAATAGGAGATCTAGAAATAATAGCAAATATTAACACACTGATAAAGAATGAATAGTTATTAAGTATGATTATGAAATCCAAAAATAAAATATTTAACACACTGATCAAGAATGAATATATAGTAAGCGTGTTTAAGAAATCCAATAATTTGGGATTTCAACTTTTTGTCTTCTTATTCTTATCATGTTGCAAGTGATTTTGATCATGAAATGAAAAGACAACCAAAAGTGGTTTTAATATACAATAACATTATTCTTGGGCTAAAATTAAGAAGGAATCATGTAGAAGTGTATTTTATCATAAACTAAACTCTTCTTATTAATTTGTGTGCTTTTATATTTAGTGTCTAGTGCCTAGCAATGAAATTTAAGATATTTCTATAGATTTTGTAACTATAGATGAAAAAACTAGAATTGAGAATTTGTTCTTATTGTTTAAATCATGTCTACAAATGACTATGGTCACATATGGCAATTATGTAGTCATATATGGAAATTATGTTTCCTTAAGCCAGTTAAATTGCATTGTTTCCTATTGCATTATATCAAATACGATTAATTAAAAATGAAATGAGTTATAGATGTTATGTCAAAAATGATAAGGGGATACCCTACTAAAAATGAAATAAGTTGGGTTGTAAATTACATTTAAAGTATTGAGGAGATTCCCTATAGATTAGAGCTATTGAAAATAATAGTTTTTAAGTAATTTCCACTTAGGGAGGAATAAAATGTAGAGTGAGCTCATAAAGGAGAGAAGTTATTCCCTAAAATACAATGGAAATGTGTAGCATGAAAATATATTTGTATGTAAGGACATGATCTAAAGGAATCATATTGTAAATGGAATAATGAACTAGAAAAAAATTATAGTTGTTTGTAAAATACAAAGATGCAATTTTGGAAATTGATTTCTTCTAAGGAATACATTCTTTTAACTATGAATTTTCTCAACCTCTAGGATCATTTTTTTGATAAAATGTTAGCCATTAGATATTGTATCAAAAAACCAAATAAACATGGACAAAATATATCTAATATTAGAATAAAAAGTAGAAACTTCTTTAAAACCACACGAACTATTTAAACAAAAAAATATTATAAATGTATGAATTAGCAATATAACAATTAAAAGGAGTATATTTCCAATGTAAATTTATAGATTATGTTTGGCCTTATATTTATCTTGAGTTGCAAATCATATTAAATTACGGTAGTGTTTAACTTATAGATGAAATGACATTTTTTCAGAAGAATTTGGGGATTCAGTTTCGAACAAGATTATGATTATTTTTTGTTTAAAATATATTTTTGAATGTATAAATAGATTCAAACTCGGGGACACTAGAATTTGATGTATTAAACAACTTAAACTCAAGCTTTTAAATATCTTTACCAAATTTTAGTTAAAATTAACCAAAAACAATGTGAAAAAATCATTTTTGTCTATTAATTATACTACAATTAAATTAGTATTGAAAATAGATAAAATAACTAATTTAAGAATAGGTAAAATATAACATCATATTGAAAAACTTGTGATTTTCAATTAAAAAAAAATAAAACTTAAAAGAGTAATTCTATTGGTAATGAAGACTATCAATTATATTGAATTTGTTAAGATAGAAATAAAGAAATGCTTCTTTGGTAACCTTGTAATACTAGCATACCTCTGAAAAAGGGGAAGGGAACACCTAAATCAGTCATACTTTCTTAAATCATAGGTTAATTCCACAAATCAAAATACTTTAACAAACAAAAAATATTTAAAATTTCATTCAAAATTATGTATTTAACTTAAAAGAATGTTTCAGATAGTATACAAAGCATTTTTTTGAGAAGAGCTTAATATATAAAAAATATTTTTTATATTTAATTTATTTTAATTTTAAATTTATAATAAAATTAAAAGAACAAATATAAAATTTAAATTTAATTAATAATTTATATATTATTTAAATAAGAATATATTAAAAAATATATATTAAAATTAAAATTAATATGTATATTTATTTTCAAGTAAATTTAAATTAATATTAAAAAAATAGTTAGTATAAATCAAACTTTGATTAACCTATGGAAAAAAAATTTAAAAATCTTATAGCCAAAATTATAAACTTACTTTAAAATTTTGTAGAAAAGTATCAGCCTATTTTGATCCTATTATATGTAACATTAAATTGATATCTGATATGTTATATATATATATATATATATATATATATATATATATATATATATAAGCTTAAAATGTTATCTATTAAAAAAAAACTATTTTTTTATTATCTCAAATATCTATTTACTAGCTAAATATATACCAAAATGTTAGTAATGGAGATTTGATTATACAAAATATTGTGCTACGGAATTCATAAATTTCAAATTTCAAGTGAAGTAGAAAAACCATAAGTTCACCAAACCCATGAAGAGAATGTGGAAATATCAATAGTTTTTGGAATGGCCAAATTGATTGGAGGTGTAGAATTTGGATTTTTGCATAAACACTTCTTTAGGTTCTTCTACCTGACAAGCATAGATCCATCTTAAGTACAAATCTAACATGAGCCAAGAGAGATGAAATTTATAAAAATATGAAGAGAGCTAGAGACAACGGTTGCACACAACAAGCACACACTGTTATTTTATTAATCACAACAGTTACAATATATAGTACATAGAAAATTGAATTCGACAAATGATGGCTCAGACATGACACAATACACAATTCCAATTCATACCACAGTAATCAACAACTTATAGATTGGCATCTTAGGACTCACAATGACACTTACATATGACATGGAAGCATTACTTCCAACACAAATTTCTTGACCTACATATGACATGGAAGCATCACTACACAATACACAATTCCAATTCATAACATAGGAATCAACAACTTATGGATTAACACCTTCCGACTCACAATGACACTTACATATGACATGCAAGCATTACTTCCAACACAAATTTCTTCACCTACATATGACATGAAAGCATCACTTCCAACACAAATTTCTTTAGGTGCAAAATACAATGAAACTTTTTTAGAGTGGAAAATATAATGTGTTATTTTTCATTGTTTAAGTTGTATTTTTGAATACTAAATAGTATATATAGGACCAAATAAAAAATTTACCCATAAAAATTTATTTTTTTCTATATATATAAATATATGAAGTTGATATGGACATAAATTAATTAACATAAATCTTCAAATAGTATATTTAAATCTTTTATTGAAATCTTTTTGAAAAATATAAGATGTAAACATCTCATTCATACAGTTTTTTTACTTTTAATTAGTTTAGAGTATATTCATTTTTTATAATTATAGTGCACATTAATTTTCTATTTAGAACATACACATGTCATACTAGGTGGGTTGTAGAATGAGCCTTCGAGGTTGTAGAGTAAGTTGTACAAAAATAAAATAAAATGTTATTATAAAATTATATAGGGTGAGTTGTAGAATGAGCCTTAAGGGTTGTAGGGTGGATTGTACAAAAAAAATTAAAAAAATAATTCTTATTATAAAGATATATAAATATAATATTAATTTAAAGTTTTAAAATAAAATACCACAACAATTAAAATTATGAAGTTAGATTATTTTAGAAAGTCAAATGAAATAATTTATATGATTTTGAATAAGTTGAAAATAGAAAAAATCACTTTTCACTTGAAACATTTCTCTACAATCCTATTAAAATGTAATTTCAAATTATTGACAATAATTTAAATTTTCTTAACCTCTTACTTTATATTAAAAATTAAAATTTTCAAAACACCTATTTGAATTTTCAATCAAATTTTATTTTAATAAACATTTATCATAATTATTATATCATCTACAATTCTCAAATATTTCATTTGAATGCATCATCGAAATTGATGGCAAAAACAATGCTTTAATTGGAAACGGAAACAGTGGAGGAACGCACACCTAATTGCTGACAGCAGAAGGCAGAGGACCAGAAAGGGCCTGCGCCAAGATTAATAAAGTACTTGTTATTACCGAATATCAAAGATTACACCTTAAATTAAAATTCAACCGTCAAAATCTAAATTTAAGAAAACCCAACTGTTTTGAACCAGATGACGTGGATGTGACGTGGATGTGGAAAAACAATTTCTTGAAAAGCATCTCAAGCTTTTTTTTTGGTTATAGACGTTGTGGCGGTAAGCTGTGATCCGCTCCTTTTAACGGTCCATCAAGATTTTTGGTGAGGGAATCTGTATATATATATATGGCTGCCTCTCAACGAATATTTCCAAGTTTATCTTATTTTTCTTCTATCATCTATATGTTTCAAGTTCATCCTCCACTTCTTCTTTTATCATCTGTACATCTTCCTCTTCTTCTTCTATCATCTATTTTCTCTGTAACTAGAGAATGTCAATGTTTTCGGTAACTGTGACTGCAAGTGCTTTATCTGGTGGGTCTTTGTCTGTAGTTTTTGATAGAGACGACTGAATTAACCATCGGCCACAAGGATGGATGCATGGACGAATGAAAGACGTTGTGTCATCAATTGAGAGGAGGACGGAACAAGAGAGTATTTGAGAGTAGTTGTTGCAGGTATGTGTTTCTTATATTTATATTATATTCTTCAGTTTAAAGTGAATTGAATTTTTCAATGTCCTTTTTGAATTGAATTAAATTCTCAATGTTCTTGTCCTCCCTCGTCAAAGCCCATGACCCACCATATCAATCTGCCATACCTGCAATTGACCTTCCCCTCACCCTGTTTTGACGTGATTTCCCCTCACCTGTCTTGTCATGTTTTTATACCTTTGATCTTTAATCTTAGATCATCTCTGAACTACGTCTCCTCCCTCGCCTAATCTTTATGCTGGATCCCTAATTGCATTAATCTACTATGTCCCTTGATCTTGAATCTTTAATTTCTCTGTTCTGTTCTGGCTACCCAATCCCATTAATTTTTTTTTATTTTTACTTTTCTGTTAAATTTTTACTTTTCTTTCGATTTTATATATGTGAATGTTATATATTC
>JAXQQM020071739.1:75000-89543 GCA_034641835.2 Pinus albicaulis
GGAGAGTGCGAGAGAGAGAGAGAGAGCGAGAGAGAGAGAGCAAGAGAGAGAGAGAGAGAGATTGTGATGGGGAGGGAGAGAGAGAGAGAGAGTGAGAGAGAGTGGGAGAGAGGGAGAGAGAGAAGGGGGGGGAGAGAGAGAGAGGGGGGGAGAGAAATGGTGGGTGAGAGAGGGAGAGAGATAAAGAGAGAGGTGTGAAAAAGAGGGGTAGAGAGAGAGAGATTCCAAAAGGTGGTGAGCCCTAGTATTGCACCAAGAGTGATGCAACTCCCAAGGGTTTCCTTACTTTACTTTATCAACACGGGGTTCGTACAAACTTTGAGGTGACAGTGCTATATGCATAGCAGATGCATTATCTTCATGTCACCCTCTTCTACTTCACGAAAGGGTGTTATTTCTTAAATTATGAGAAAAACTGGAAATTAAATTATTGGAAGGAAATGACAGGAAGGAAACTGAAGTAAATTGCTGGGAAGGAATGCAAATGATGAAATTAATTTAATTCCCAGAAAATAGATAGAAGAAAGGAAACTAATTCTAAATCATACTTAACTTGGCCAAACAACTAAATTCACTCTACCTCTCCTATGATCTATCTACCATACTTCTATCCATGAAACTAAACTATCCATTCCTTAATTTTAATTAAAAATAATTAATTTGCATCTTGGAGGGAAGAAAAAGGGCTAAGCGAGCTAGGGGGGTTTAACACATGAAATGAGGTTTGGAAGCGGAAAGAGGCGGTTAAACTCTTACAAAACTTTATGATAGCATGAGAAATGGCTTTGGAGTAGACAGAGGGGGTTAAACCCTTAGCATGAGAAATGGCATTGAAGGTAAGTGCAGTGCTAAGGTGAGAAGTAAAGGAGGGAAATGGAAGCGTAAGAGTAGTGCTTAGAAGTGAAGTACACCTATGGATTCATGTACGTGAAACATAAAAAAATGCGGGAAGAAAGAATGAAGGAAAGTCTTGGACATGCTAATACAAATTCTTCCCCGAACTTGAATATAAAGCAATATTGGCATGTGGGAAGGACTTCCCCTACTCAAAATATAATGACAGAGATGAGAGGGGTGAGACTTGAGCACAATTTTGGAGTTTTTCCTCTATTTCACTAGGCATAAGAAATTAAAACTATAGCAACACAAAAACTAAATAGAAATGAAACTTATCAGAAGAATATCAAACTTAAATGACAGAGGCAAAACTAGATAAATGACATGAAGGAAAAGTAATAATAGCAGAGAATCTCAGGTACATAGATTGGGCCCTAACCCACGAGCCTACCCCTCTGAGCTTAAATCAATCAAATGAAATCAGTCTGCTCATTTCATAAAATAATAACTACATACGTCTCTGAAAGTTTCGATCCCTGAATAAAACAATAATTCTTAATGGAAGTGAGACTAGGATAGATTGACTCTTCCACAACTCCCTAGAAAATGGTGATTGAGTCCACTGGACTCCAAGTAAACCAAGATTGAGTGCTCTCCTCTTTGAGTTGCTCGGCTACCTCTGGAATTCGAATTTCTAGAGAGAAACCTTGGGGATCCTTCAGCTACTTGTGGAATTCAAATTACTAGAGAGAATATTTGGGATCCTTTAGCTGCCTTTGAGGGTGAACAATCCTCTTTTAATTTCTTCTTGTTGTCTCCTCCAACTCTTTGTGATAAAATCATTATAAAAATTCTTAATAAATCATGATTTTATGCACTGAACCTTATATTAGGCACTCACAGTATGTTAGCCTTAATCACCATCTATACTAGCATCATAAACCCAAATAATAATAATAATGCAAGAAAAGGAGATCTAAGAAGGCAAAAAGGTGACTATTAACCCCTCCAAATATTTCTAATGATGGAGCTCATCAACCACTATGGAGTCTAATGGAGGTAAGTGAGGAGCTCTACAACACATGAAAATAGAATAATGAATTTGGATGAGCCTCTTTTGTCCTTTATAAGCTTTGAAATGACTTTTTTGTCCTGTAGTGAAAACAATAAGACATTTTTTCCTTTTGAAATCTTTTGTCTTTGAAACAAATTTTGAAATAACACAACTTGCCTTACTTTATTCATCTAAGTATGCTAACTCCCTTTAGAAGACTTATATGGTGAAAATGAAGGATTATTTTCCTTGTTTGATGACAAATTGGACTTTTCAAAGGAAAAACAATGACACATAGACAAAAGACCTAGATGAGATTGAGTGAATGGCCTAATACTTCTAAATTAAAATGAATGGGATGACCTTTAAAGTGATGATGTCCATGGATGAGATGAAGGGAGCAGCATTTCTGACCTAGACTCCTTCAGTGGCCAAAATTTATTTTGAATACTTTTTTGAAAAGACCAAATTTTTTTACCTATGACTACTAGAAAATTAACTGAAAGAGTATGTTTGATCACTGACACATTGACAATAATAGGTTACAGGGTTTTAAGAACAATTATGTATAAGAATGGGTACCCCTCACCCAAGTTATATGATCTATTGTGCAGCAAGATAACTACTTAAGCAAGCTAAAATTAAAATCAGGGTATCACCAGGTTTGAGTAAAAGAAGAGGATACCTACAAGACCACCTTCAAAACTAGACAGGGTTCGTATGAGTGGTTACTTATAATATTTTTCCTATGTGATGAACCAACTACATTCATGAAGTTAATGATTGATATATTGTGCAATATTATAAGTTCATTTTTTATTGTTTATTCAGATGATTTACTAGTATACATTGCTACTTAATAGGAGCGCATATCACATTTGATGTAGGTGCTAGAGACTTTAAAGAATAACTAATTGTTTGCACACCTCAAGAAGTGTAATTTTTCACAATATCCTTTGGTATATTTGGCATATTTGATAGGTGGAGGAGAGTTGAAGATATATCCTTCCAGGATGGAGGTCATCAAGAGTTGGTCAGTAAGGCTTACTAAATATTTTTGAGGTTAGGAGTTTTTTTGAGGCAACATAGTACTTGAAGAAATTAATAGAATTTTTTTTTTTTTCAATAGTAGCAACACCACTCCACACCACAATTTCAAGTGGCAATATTTTCCAGTGGGGAAAGGGTCAACGAAGGTCCTTTGTAGTGTTAAAGAAGAAGATCAATCAAGCATTGGTTCTATCGTAACTAAACTTACAATATCCCTTCGAAGTGGAGACATATGCATGTGGGCATGTTATGGGAGTAGTATTGATGCTAATTAATTAAATGGAAACAATAAAAAAATCATACAAATGTAAAATAAAATTAAAATAATAACAGGACATACTGATACTAGAAATCTCTAATAAACGAATAAATCAATATAGATCTATTTTAAACTAAATCTTTTATGCACTCATCAATTATGATTTTATTTTATTTTAATCCCTCTCAATAATTAAAAAATATTGTACTAAAATAGAGATATGCTAATATGTATATCAACCCCATTAAAAAATCACTAGAACCCAAGTAGGTATCAAAATAATGTTGCCACTACATTATGTCCTCCCTAAAAACAAGCATTGAAATTTGAATTTTTAATGGACATCACAAGTGGTGGAAGTTCCATGATAATAGCCTCAAAAATAGATGAAGTGAATTTATATTCATTAGCAAGGACTAGATGATTTAGAGTCCTTAATTAAATACATGAAAACTCAATTTTATCACCATAAGCAACAACAAGGTGTTTTAGAGTCAATTTTTCCTTAATGCACATGACACCTGAACCCAAAAAGAAGAGCTAGAAATAATAACAAATATCTAACATAATGATAAAGAATGAATAGTTATTAAGTATGCTTATGAAATCCAAAAATAAAATATCTAACACAATGATCAAGAATGAATAGTTAGTAAGCATGTTTATGAAATCCCAAAATTTGGGATTTCAACATTTTTTCTTCTTATTCTTATCATGTTGCAAGTGATTGTGATCATGAAATGAAAAAACAACTAAAAGTGGTTTTAAGATACAATAACATTATTCTTGGGCTAAACATTAAGAAGGAATCATGTAGAAGTGTATTTTATCATAAACTAAACTCTTCTTATTAATTTATGTGCTTTTATATTTAGTGTCTAGTGTCTAACAATGCAATCTAAGATATTTCTATATATTTTGTAACTAGAGATGCAAAAAATAGAATTGAGAATTTGTTCTTATTGTTTAAATCATGTCTACAAATGACTATGGTCACATATGGCAATTATGTAGTCATATATGACAAGTACGTTACCTTTAGCCAGTTAAATTGCATTGTTTCCTATTGCATTATATCAAATATTATTAATTAAAAATGAAATGAGTTATATATGTTATGTCAAAAATTATAAGGGGATACCCTACTAAAATTGAAATAAGTTGGGGTTGTCAATTACATTGAAAGTATTGAGGAGATTCCATATAGATTAGAGTTATTGAAAATTATAGTTTTACGTAGTTTCCACCAAGGGAGGAATAAAATGTAGAGTGAGGTCATAAAGGAGAGAAGTTAGGCCGTAAATGGTAATGGACATGCGTAGCATGCATTTGTATGTAAGGACATGATCTATAGGAATCATATTCAAAAGAGTAATGCACTAGAAAAAAATTATACTTGTTTGTAAAATACAAAGATGCAATTTTGGGAATTGGTTTCTTCTAAGGAATACATTATTTTAACTATGAATTTTCTCAACCTCTAGGATCATTTTTTTGATAAAATGTTAGTCATTAGATATTGTATCAAAAAAGCAAATAAACATCGACAAAATATATCTAAAATTAGAAGAAAAAAGTAGAAACTTCTTTAAAACCACAAGGACTAAACTATATAGAAAAAAAAATCTTTATAAATATATAAATTAGTAATATAAGATTTAAACGGACTATATTTCCGTAAACTTATAAATTAAGTTTGGCTTTATCTTTACCTTGAGTTGCAAATCATGTAAAATTAGGGTAGAGTTTAACTTATAGATGAAATGGAATTTTCACTAGAATTTGGGGATTCAGTTTCTAACAAGATTACTATTTTTTTTTTTTTTTTTTAAATATATTTTTGAATGTATAGATAGATTCAAACCATGGGACACTAGAATTTGACGTATTAAACAACTTAAACTCAAACTTTTTAAAGATCTTTTCCAAATTTTAGTTAAAATTAATCAAAAACATTGTGAAAAATTTATTTTGGTCTATTAATTATACTACACATTAAATCATTTGGTCTCTGGTAACCTTGTAACACTAGCATACCCCTGAAACAAGGGAAGGGAACACCTAATTCAGACATACTTTCTTAAATCATAGGTTAATTCCACAAATCACAATACTTTAACAAACAAGAAAGAGTTAAATTTTCATTCAAAATTATGTATTTAACTTAAAAGAATGTTTCACCTAGTATACAATGCATTTTTTTTAGAAAAGCTTTATATATAAAACATATTTTTAACATTTAATTTATTTTAATTTTAAATTTATAATAAAATTAAAAGAATCAAATAATTGAAATATAAAATTAAAATTTATATATTATTTAAATAAGAATATATTTTTTTTAAATTAATATCTATATTTATTTTCAAATAAATTTAAATTAATGATTGGATTGTAACTACAGTAAATAATCGTAATTAGCGTAAATGAATGATATTTATGAGATCACCAGCTTTGTGTTTTATTTTTTGTAATTCAATTATTTTTTAATTTACCCAATTTACCCAATCTTTCACAAATATTAATTACACTTAGATTGGGTAATTGCTAAACCCACGAAGACATCGGCATTCCAGGGTCTCCCATGCATGAATCGAACCCCTCTTCGTCGTCTCCCGGTGTTGACACCAGACAGAGTTACTGCATCATCTAAATTAAGGGCAGAAACAACGCTCTAATTGGAAATGGAAACAGTGGAGGAACGCACAACTAATTGTTGACAGCAGAAGGCAGAGGACCAGAAAGGGCCTGCGCCAAGATTAATAAAGTACTTATTATTACCGAATATCAAAGATTACACCTTAAATTCAAATTCAACCATCAACATTCAAAATTTAAAGCATTTCTTGAAAAGCATCTCAAGATTTTTTTTGGTTATAGACGTTGTGGTGGTAAGCTGTGATCCGCTCCTTTTAACGATCCATCAAGCTTTTTCTGGTTATAGACGTTGTGGTGGTAAGCTGTGATCTGCTCCTTTTAACGGTCCATCAAGCTTTTCTCGAGGGAGAATCTGTATAAATATATATATGGCTGCCTCTCAAGGAATAGTTCCATAGTTACCAAATTCGCACGTATTGGAGAAAAAAATACGAGAATTCGGCAATTCGATTCGTATATCGAATAGTTCGGAAAAAAATCCATTCGGTTAACACGATACTACTGTTTGTCTCGAGGTTCAGGTTTTATGGAATATTTGCCTACGCTTCAGATTTTATGGGGAGAGAGAGAGAGTTGGCTTGTGAAGTTAGTAAATCTTAGAAATTTAGCTGTTAATTAAAGCCAAAATAAATGAGATTTTTGGTTTTCAATTTCACTGTTGCATACAATCAGTTTAGAAAGTTGATTTGTAAAGTTAATAAATTTTAGAAAGTTGACTTGTGAAGTTAGTAAATTGGATGAAATTTTAAATAGGTTAGAAATTAGTAAATGAGATGAAATTTTAAATGGGTTTAAATTAGATAGCTGAGTTGCTAAATTAGTAAATGAGATGAGTAGTTGAAATTAATTGAAATTTTAAATAAGTTTAAACTTGAAGAAACTTGATATATTTTTAATTACAAAAATAAAAAAAAATACTATTTATCAAATGAATTTAGATAAATTTTAAAATTAGGAAGTGTTTTTAGGTTAAAGTATTGAGTTTTGAAAATAAAATAAATTTTGGAGGGAAGAGTGAAATATGGTTTTTTTTGGGGAATTGTAATGTCAAAATTGTTTATATTAGTCAAAATTAATAGAAATTATTTAAATTTCAAAATTAATGGGAAGAAAATGTGCAAAAGGATTGCTATTATAGAAAGAAAACTACATATTTTAGAAAAATAAATTGTTACAAAATGAAAATATTGTCGAATTTTTTCCGAATTGAAATTTTTTCATTCGAACTTTTACCGTACCGAATTCGAATTTGGTAACTATGAATAGTTCCAAGTTCATCTTCTTTTTCTTCTATCATCTGTATGTTCCAAGTTCATCCTCCAATTCTTCTTTTTCTTTTAGCATCTGTACATCTTCCCCTTCTTCTTCTATCATCTATTTTCTCTGTAACTGTATAATGTCAATGTTTTCGGTAACATTGAAAGTATTGAGGAGATTCCATATAGATTAGAGTTGTTGAAAATAATAGTTTTAAGTAGTTTCCACCAAGGGAGGAATAAAATGTAGAGGAGGTCATAAAGGAGAGAAGTAGGTTCTAATGGTAATGGACATAGCATACAAAATTTGTATGTAAGGACATGATCTATAGGAATCATATTCAAAATAGAGTAATGCACTAGAAAAAAATTATAGTTGTTTGTAAAATACAAAGATGCAATTTTGGGAATTGGTTTCTTCTAAGGAATACATTATTTTAACTATGAATTTTCTCAACCTCTAGGATAATTTTTTGGATAAAATGTTAGTCATTAGATATTGTATCAAAAAAACAAATAAACATGGACAAAATATATCTAAAATTAGAAGAAAAAAGTAGAAACTTCTTTAAAACCACAAGGACTAAACTATATAGAAAAAAAAATCTTTATAAATATATAAATTAGCAATATAAGATTTAAACGGACTATATTTCCGGAAACTTATAAATTAAGCTTGGCTTTATCTTTACCTTGAGTTGCAAATCATATAAAATTAGGGTAGAGTTTAACTTATAGATGAAATGGAATTTTCACTAGAATTTGGGGATTCAGTTTCTAACAAGATTACTATTTTTTTTTTTTTAAATATATTTTTGAATGTATAGATAGATTCAAACCATGGGACACTAGAATTTGACGTATTAAACAACTTAAACTCAAACTTTTTAAATATCTTTTCCAAATTTTAGTTAAAATTAATCAAAAACATTGTGAAAAATTCATTTTGGTTTATTAATTATACTACACATTAAATCATTTGGTCTCTCGTAACCTTGTAACACTAGCATACCCCTAGTATACACTAGCATACCCCTAGAATGTTTCACCTAGTATACAAAGCATTTTTTTTTAGAAAAGCTTTATATATAAAATATATTTTTAACATTTAATTTATTTTAATTTTAAATTTATAATAAAATTAAAAGAATCAAATAATTGAAATATAAAATTAAAATTTATATATTATTTAAATAAGAATATATTTAAAATTTTTAAATTAATATCTATATTTATTTTCAAATAAATTTAAATTAATGATTGGATTGTAACTACAGTAAATGATCGTAATTAGCGTAAATGAATGATATTTATGAGATCACCAGCTTTGTGTTTTATTTTTTGTAATTCAATTATTTTTTAATTTACCCATTTTACCCAATCTTTCACAAATATTAATTACACTTAGATTGGGTAATTGCTAAACCCACGAAGACATCGACATTCCAAGGTCTCCCATGCATGAATCGAACCCCCTCTTCGTCGTCTCCCGGTGTTGACACCAAACAGAGTTACTGCATCATCTAAATTAAGGGCAGAAACAACGCTCTAATTGGAAATGCAAACAGTGGAGGAACGCACACCTAATTGTTGACAGCAGAAGGCAGAGGACCAGAAAGGGCCTGCGCCAAGATTAATAAAGTACTTATTATTACCGAATATCAAAGATTACACCTTAAATTCAAATTCAACCATCAACATTCAAAATTTAAAGCATTTCTTGAAAAGCATCTGAAGCTTTTTTTTGGTTATAGACGTTGTGGTGGTAAGCTGTGATCCGCTCATTTTAACGGTCCATCAAGCTTTTTCTAGTTATAGACGTTGTGGTGGTAAGCTGTGATCCGCTCCTTTTAACGGTCCATCAAGCTTTTCTCGAGGGAGAATCTGTATAAATATATATATGGCTGCCTCTCAAGGAATAGTTCCAAGTTCATCTTCTTTTTCTTCTATCATCTGTATGTTCCAAGTTCATCGTCCAATTCTTCTTTTTCTTTTAGCATCTGTACATCTTCCTCTTCTTCTTCTATCATCTATTTTCTCTGTAACTGTATAATGTCAATGTTTTCGGTAACATTGAAAGTATTGAGGAGATTCCATATAGATTAGAGTTGTTGAAAATAATAGTTTTAAGTAGTTTCCACCAAGGGAGGAATAAAATGTAGAGTGAGGTCATAAAGGAGAGAAGTTAGGCCGGAAATGGTAATGGACATGCATAGCATGCATTTGTATGTAAGGACATGATCTATAGGAATCATATTCAAAATAGATTAATGCACTAGAAAAAAATTATAGTTGTTTGTAAAATACAAAGATGCAATTTTGGGAATTGGTTTCTTCTAAGGAATACATTATTTTAACTATGAATTTTCTCAACCTCTAGGAACATTTTTTTGATAAAATGTTAGTCATTAGATATTGTATCAAAAAAACAAATAAACATGGACAAAATATATCTAAAATTAGAAGAAAAAAGTAGAAACTTCTTTAAAACCACAAGCACTAAACTATATAGAAAAAAAAATCTTTATAAATATATATATATATGGCTGCCTCTCAAGGAATAGTTCCAAGTTCATCTTCTTTTTCTTCTATCATCTGTATGTTCCAAGTTCATCCTCCAATTCTTCTTTTTCTTTTAGCATCTGTACATCTTCCTCTTCTTCTTCTATCATCTATTTTCTCTGTAACTGTATAATGTCAATGTTTTCGGTAACTGTGACTGCTTTTATCTGGTGGGTCTTTGTCTGTAGCTTTTAATAGAGATGACTGAATTGACCATTAGCGAGAAGGGATGGATGCATGGACGAATGAAAGACGTTGTGTCATCAATTGAGAGGAGGACGGAATCAGAAAGTATTTGTTGCAGGTATGTGTTTTTGGTATTTATTTTATATTCTTCAGTTTGAAGTAGAATTGAATTTTCAATGTTCTTGTCCTTCCTCATTAAAAACCATGACCCACCATATCAATCTGTCATTCCTGCAATTGACCAACCCTTGTTTTGATGTGATTTCCCCTCACCTGTCCTGTCATGTTTTTATACCTCTGGATTAGTGATTGGATCTAGACGTGAGTTCATCTCTGAACTACCTCTACATCTCTTCCTTTAGTATCTGTCTCGCCTAATCTTTATGTTCGATCCCTAATCGCATTAATTTACTGTGTCCTTTCATCTTTAATCTTTAATTGCTCTGTTATGTTCTGGCTACCCAATCCCATTAATTCTTTTTAATTTTTACTTTTCTTTCAATTTTATATATGTGAATGTTATATCTCGTTTACTTCTTTTTTTCAATCTTCTTGCATCTCGTTTACCTCAAAATAACGAAGTCATCTGTTTCTTGCCCTGATCTCAAAATAACGAAACGTGACTACAGTCTTTTGAGCAAGTTTAATGAAGCATACCAACAAACAAAATCATATTTGATATGTGATATTTTTCTTGAATGGGAAAATCGCCAACAAACAAAATCATATTTGATATCAGATATTTTTCTTGAATTGGAAAATCACCAACAAACAAAATCATGTTTGTTATATGATATTCTTACGTACGTTGAATCATATTTGGTATTGTGTTGTTGAATGGGAAAAATGTATTTTGTTGTTCAATGGTAAAAATCTCTATGTTGAATTATTGGGTATATTGTTGTTCAATGGAAAATTGTACTTTGTTGTGCAATGGTAAAAATTCGTACGTTGAATCATATTTGGTATTGTGTTGTTGAATGGAAAAATGTATTTTGTTGTTCAATGGTAAAAATTCGTAAGTTGAATTATATTTGGTATTTTGTTGTTCAATGGTAAAATTCGTAGGTTGAATCATATTTGGTATTGTGTTAAACTGTGATTGTTCAATGGTAAAAATTAGTATGTTGAATCACATTTGGTAAAAATGATCCGCTCCTTTTTCGGTTATAGACGTTGTGGTGGTAAGCTGTGATCATGCTTTACTTGAGGGAATCTGTATATATGGCTGCCTCTTTTTCTTCTATTACCTGTACATCCTCTTATGTATCTATCTATCATCTATATCCTCCCATGCATGAATCGAACCCTCTTTGTCGTCTCCCGGTGTTCCGGAACCTTTAAATCCATCATTATATATGAGCCTGTCTTCATTTTCAAAACGCTCATTAATACTCTTTCGCACATCCCAAACCCGCTCTGCATTTTGTATTTGTGGTTGATCTAGCTTTTTCTTTAACTTGTTGGATTTGTTCAAACACTTAATCTATAAATATTTGACTTATTGGATTTGTTCAAACACTTAATCTATAATTAACATTGTTATATTTATTTTATATTTCATGTTTTATTCTTTGGTTTTGTTTCCATATATTGGAGTAAAATTCCCTGACGTATCTCATCTATTTTTCGGTATTTGTCTAGGCTTAAGATATAATGCTTTTAAGTTTTTATGTTTTATTTTTTTAAGCCATATCTAAGTCATAGTGTTTTTAGATTTCTATGCTCTATTCTTCTTCCATAATTCAAATCTTTATTCCTAGTTAGAATATCTATGTGTTTTTGTATGGTGTATTTTCTGCATATTTTTAAATGAAAGAATCTTTTGTTTGTTTATGTCAGATCATAGTGTGCTTATGCTAATTAGATGAAATAACTGTAGTGAAACATAATATAATGTTGAAATCTTTTGCATGTCTAATGTGTATGTGTTTTATGTATGTATTTTTCCCTTTTGTATATTTTATATGATAATAATATGTTTATTGTTTCTTTGATGATATAATGATTGTATTTTTTTAGATAATATGATGATCTTTTATATTTAATTGATAACATGTTCTTTTTTTTTGCTACATTATGTGGATTGTTCATGTGAAATGATACAATAATCGTTTAACGATAATGATAATAATGAGGGGGAGAGAGAGAGAGAGAGGGGGGGACGGGTGGAGGGAAATGGGAGAAAGAGAGAGATGGAAAGGAAGAGAGGGACGGAGAGAGAGAGGGTGTGTGTGTGTGAAAGGGGGTGAAAGAGGGAGAGAAGGGATGGGGAGCGAGGGAGAGAGCGAGTGTGTTTGTGTGAGAGAGAGAGAGTGGAGGGGGGGAGAGGGAGGGAAAGGTTGGCGAGAGAGAGAGTGTGTGTGTGAGGTTTGGGGAGAGAGAGAGAGAGAGAGCCGGGGGGGAGGACGGGGTTGGTGAGACAGAGAGAGAGAGAGAGCCAGGGGGGGAGGGGGCTGGGAGAGAGATTGGGGGAGTGAGCGAGGGGAAGAGAGATAGGGAGAGAGAGAGAGAGAGGGTGATGGAGAGAGAGAAAGAGAGAGAGAGAGAGTGGAGGAGAGGGAGAGGGACAGAGAGGGGGGAGGGAGAGGGACAGAGAGGGGGGAGGGAGAGGGACAGAGTGAGGGGGAGAGGCAGGGAGAGGTAGGGGGAGAGACAGCGAGAGGCAGGGGGAAGAGGGAGAGTAAGATGGAGAGAGAGAATGGGGGGGATAGAGAGAGAGAGAGAGGCGGGGGGATATATATATATATAGGGGAAAAGAGAGAGAGATGGAGAGGGGAGAGAAAGAGAAGGGGGGACGAGAGAGAGACAGGGGAGAGAGAGAGAGAGAGAGGGGGGGGGGAGATAGGGAGAGAGAGTGTGAGAGAGAGAGAGAGAGTGAGAGAGAGAGGGGGGGTGTAGGATAGAAAAATAGATAGAGAGAGAGAGAGCGGGGGGGAGAGAGGTAGGGAGAGAGAGAGAGATGGAGAGGGGAGAGAAAGAGAGGGGGGGGGCGAGAGTGAGAGAGGGGGGACGAGAGAGAGAGAGAGAGAGAGTGAGAGAGAGGGGGAAGAGAGAGAGAGGGAGAGAAAGAGAGTGGGCATGGGGAGAGAGAGAGAGAGGGAATGTGAGGTTTGGGGAGAGAGAGAGAGAGGGGGGGGGGGAGGCAGGGGAGAGAGAGAGAGGGGAGAGGGGCGGGATAGAGTGGGGGGAGATAGAGAGAGAGAGTGAGGGGGAGAGAGAGAGAGAGAGAGAGAGAGAGGGGGTGGAGAGGGAAGGAGGGGGAGAGAGAGAGAGAGAGAGATAGGGGGAGAGAGAATGAGATGGAGAGGGGAGAGAAAGAGAAGGTGGGACGAGAGAGAGAGAGGGGAGAGAGAGGGCGAGGGTGGGAGAGAGAGAGGGAGTGAGAGAGAGAGGGAGAGAGCGGGGGTTGGAGAGAGAGAGAGCACAAGGGTGGGGGACGAGAGAAAGAGAGAGAGAGAGAGCGAGGGTCGAAGAGAGAGCAAGGGAAAGAGAGAGAGAGAGGAGGGGGGGAGAGAGAGAGAGAGACAAAGACAGAGAAGGGGGGAGAGGGAAGAGGGGGAGGGAGTGAGAAGGAGAGTGAGAGAGAGAGAGAGAGAGAGAGAGGGTGTGTGTGTGTGTGTGTGTGTGTGAGAGAGGGAGACAGGGGCGAGAGAGGGAGAGAGGGAGTGTGTGTGTGTGTGTGAGGAGTTGGTGAGACAGAGAGAGAGAGAGTGAGGTTTGGGGAGAGAGAGAGAGTGAGGGGGCCTGGGAGAGAGAGGGGGAGAAAGAGCGAGGGGAAGAGAGATAGGGAGAGAGAGAGAGAGAGAGAGGGTGGATAGAGAGAGAGGGTGATGGAGAGAGAGAGAGAGAGTGGGGGAGAGGGAGAGGGAGAGATAGGAGTGGGGAAGTTTTTCCTCTATTTCACTAGGCATAAGAAATTAAAACTATAGCAAAACAAAAACTAAATAGAAATGAAACTTATCAGACGAATATCAAACTTAAATGACAGAGGAAAAACTAGATAAATGACATAAAGGAAAATATAATAACAGCAGAGAATCTCAGGCACATAGATTGGGCCCTAACCCACGAGCCTACCCCTCTGAGCTTAAATCAATCAAATGAAATCAGTTTGCTCATTTCATAAAATAAAAACTGCATACATCTCTGAAAGTTTCGATCCCTGAATAAAACAGTAATTCTGAATGGAAGTGAGACTAGGATAGACTGACTCTTCCTAGCTCTAGCTCTGCTCTATTTATTCTACCGGGAAGCTACCAACAACTCCCTAGAAAATGGTGATTGAGTCCACTGGACTCCAAGTAAACCAAGATTGAGTGCTCTCCTCTTTGAGTTACTCGACTACCTCTGGAATTCGAATTTCTAGAGAGAAACCTTGGGGATCCTTCGGCTACTTGTGGAATTCAAATTACTAGAGAGAATATTTGGGATCCTCTTTTAATTTTTCCTTGTTGTCTCCTCCAACTCTTTGTGATAAAATCATTATAAAAATTCTTAATAAATCATGATTTTATGCACTGAACCTTATATTAGGCACTCATAGTATGTTATCCTTAATCACCATCTATACTAGCATCATAAACCCAAATAATAATAATAATGCAAGAAAAAGAGATCTAAGAAGGCAAAAAGGTGACTATTAACCCCTCCAAATATTTCTAATGATGGATCTCATCAA
>JAXQQM020073222.1:0-95745 GCA_034641835.2 Pinus albicaulis
CGCAACATCGACAGCATTGGACTCAGGGTAGGTCAATCTACCATGTATTTTGTTCATTCATTTACTAGGAAGCAACATTTTAGCATGTCCTTTTGTTACTAGACCCACCCTAGGGCTAGAGGTATCATCTCTGTCCGCAGAGAGGATTTACCTTCATAACACTATCTATTAGTTATTTTTTGTTTCTGTCATTTAGTTAATCTTGCTTCAGATAGTTTCAAGTTGTTGTTTCAAATTGCTGTTGTAGGTTTTCATTTGCTTAATATAATGCAGGATAAAACTATAAAAGTTGTGGATCTATACTTCCCTTCTCATCTCTGTCAATAGAGCTCAATGGGGGTAGGCTTTCCCACAGGCCAAAAAAATTGATTTTTGAAAACTGTTTTTATCATGCATTCTTTTCTGTTTTCCCATGCATGAATCCACAAGTTTGTTTGTAGGAAGAAGTATTAAAGTTCTAAAGAATTTCACCCTCACCTTCCCACTTCATTTTCCATCTATGTTGTTACGCTTCTATACCCTTCTATTTTCACTTATTTGCAGCTCCCGCGCCCTTTTTATTCCCAAAAACACTTCAAAACGACTAAGTCTGCCTTCTATTCCTTCATTTTCATGTTCTACGACTATCATAGCCATTTTAATGCAAAACACTTGACAAACCATCAAATTTTGACCTCCACCCTTTTCTTCTCGGTTCTCCTGCTATCGTACATTGCAATCACACTTCACAACATTTAGCCTTTTCTTTTAAGACTTACTACTCCGATCCACCGATTGCGATATTTTGATCGCGCTTCACCACCGGTCCCACCGCCACGTCACCCGTCGCATTTCGCACTTCACACTATTTAATTGGTTTTCCTTAACCCTTACCACTTCCAACAACCAATTACGATATCACGTATCACACTTCGCAACATTTACCACTTCGCAAATCACAATGTTTACCCTGTCGCACTTCACACTTCGCAGATTTTACCTTTTCACAAATCGCACTTCGTTCCCGCTCTCGAATTGTACTCCCACTTCTCTGGCATCACACTTTTCAAAAAATTCCACTCCAAAGCCATTCCTACGTTATAATAAGGTTTTATAAGGTTTAACCTCGCTCTTTCCACTTATAAGCCTTGTTTCATGTGTTAAGCCCTCCATTAACCTCTTTAGCCCTTTTTCCTCCAAAATACAAGCACACTTCTTCAAATTAGAATTAGGTCATGAATAACTGCATAGATAGGAGCATGATAGATAGAGTAGGGTGTGTTTAGCCGATTGTCCAAGTTAAGTGTGGTCTAAATTAGTTTCCTCTCTGCAATTTAAATTAGTTTCATTTCTGCCATTTCCTTTTTGCAAATTGAATTAGTTTCATTTCTGTCATTTCCTTTCTACAATTTATTTTAGTTTCATTGAAGTGTGACAGACTTCATTGAGAACCCCTAGAAGTAGCACCCTTTTGTAGAGCGAAAGAGGATGACATGAATATAACGCATCTGTTGTGTATATAGCACTGTCACATCCAAGTTTTTATGAACCCAGGGTTGATAAAGTAAAGTAGTGCAGCCCCTGGGAGTTGCAGCACTCTTGGTGCAATACGAGGGCTCACCACTTTTTGGCGTTGTTTTTGGGGAGGTGTCTAGTAGATGCTTTGATTTTTTTTTTTTTAGCATTCTTTTCTGCTTTCCTTTATTTTCATGCCATTTCGGAAATATTAAAAAAAATAAAAAAAATATCTAATTTTCATGTGTCATAGGAGTATGGATACTCAAAAATAAAAATAAAAAAATTCTTCTCCAATACCAACACCCCCACTTGACCATGTGGTGTAGTAAGAACCACATCACCATACACTTTTGAATGTAGAAGAGATGGATGGATATGATGAAAATGAATAAGATCTTATTGGGTTTCCCATTCAATATGTGGACATTAGTGTACATATGAAGTATGAGGACAGAGGATCCAGAAACATTTCTCTTTGAATTTGAGATAATTTGTAGTTCTTATGGCTACTTATCACACACTCAAAAATTGAGATTGTTTCCTGCAACATTGAAGGATGGAGCTCTTAAATGGTTCATGAGTCTAGGTACTAATTCAATAAGATCATGGAATGATATGCAAAAGAAATTTCTAGAAAAATACAAAGATCGTGATATTAGAGAAGAAATTTTTAGAATGAACCAAGAAGAATATGAGAGCCTTGAGGATCTAATATAGAGGTTCATATATAATTTTAAGAGGGAAAATTTGCATCATTTAGGATTTGACACACTAAAAACCCTCCTACTTAGAACAATTAGGGATGAGTGGATTGATCTCCTTAATCTCATGAGTAAAGGAGATAAATATCAATTGTCATTTGAAGAAATTTGTGAAACATGCAAGCACATATCAAGAGGAAGGGAAAGAGTAAGTAAGTCAGCATCAACATTGGTAAGGCAAGATGAACTCGGAAATTTTCTTGACAACTTTAAAACAAAAATTCTTAGCAATCTAATTGAACAAGTAGAAATGTTAAGAATAAAAAATGAGCAAAAAGAAGATGTTGATATTTTTGTTATCCATGCATAATCATATGCTACTAAGTGTTATTCATCCTTCCCCAGGTTTAGAGAAGTTTACCAGGAAGATAATGGAGCAAGGCAATCACCAAAGAAGCTATGTTATGTAGCTCCAAGAAGACCCTGGAAGCCTAGTCAACTTGATATGATGCAAGGACCCACTTCACTATTTCAAGCTTATTCACATCCATCTCAAACTAATTGGGATACACTCCATCCTTGGAAACCTTGGCCATCTCAACCCCAAAACCAATATTGGCAACATGGTTGGCAAGGTCCTTATTGGGAAAATCCTCAACATCCTTAATATTTCCCTCAATATCCTCCATACGCGACTCCATGTTATCCCTACCATCCACCTCCACCACAACCACAACCTCAACCACATCCATCTCATATATCCACCCCCACCCAACTGCTATTTCCAAACCCACACCATGAAGTATCTCAGCCCACTTACAATGCTGAGGTACAATACTTCCAAACATATCCTCTTGATCTAAATGGTTTGCATCTTAGTTCAAGAAAGGTATTGCAAAGAGGAGATTTTATTAATGTCATTGAAGGACAACATCAAGAAGAAGAAGATCCAAATGAGGAGATCAAAAGATCGAGGGCTGCACTTGATGAAGAGCATAAATCAGAATCAGATGTTGAGAAAGTTCCCTCATGTTTACCAACATTTCCTCCATGTGTTCAAGAGAACAATAAAAAAAGAGGAATAATTGACTGCCATAATAGAAGAGGACATCCAAGGTGATCCAACTCAGCAAGTGAACCAGGGGCATCACAACTATATTGACATAGGGTTCCAAACATTCATTAAGTTGTACCAACACACTCTTCTCCAACAATACTTGATACAATCCCAGTAAAAGAAATTCATTTCTCATATTCAGGTACATGTCAAAGCATGTATTCTAAGTGTGCACATGATTTTATCTGTCATCTTGATGTGTACATGGCTCCATTGGAAGTATTCCTATACTTGAAAAACGTTTTTTTTTCAAGTAGAGTAGGAAAGTGAAAAAAAAAAGGGAAAGAATAAAATCTTAGGTGAAAACCTCTTTTGAGGCATCTAAGATTACCCATTTATTGAAAACCTCCATGAGGTGGTCATTAGGTTGGGAAAAAAAAGATAAAAATAAAATATCCTAGGTGAAAACCTCCTTTGAGGCACCTAGATAGACCTACTAGTGGAAAACCTCAAAGAGGTAGCTAATAGGCCTTATTACAAAAAAAGAATGCATTTCTCCATGTATCTCTCTCTAATGAATGTAGGTGCTCTCCAACCTTTGCAAGCCAGAAAACAAAAAGTTGGCACAAAAAGAAAATTCTTTCAACACCCTAGTTAAAGGTATTCAAACTTGGACTTCCTCCTCCTATGCTCAGAAGCTCCAAAAGAACCTTAAGCAAATTATCACATGCAGCTTCAGAACCACTGAAGACAGCTTCAACAACCATATCAGAAGCTTCAATATCACCTGCAAAAACAAATCAATGGTAAGGCTCAGGTATGTAATAATCTAACCCTTTCTTCAAATCTATTTTAGCTTAATAAAACATTAAAAAGTGTGAGAAGGAAAGTTTTTTTAAATATAAAAAATCAGTAGTAGAGCAACCTCAGCCTTATCTAGCAACTAGCCTCACTTTTTCCACAAAGAAAGGGAACAAGACAAAAGTAAAAACGACTTGAGAAATTGGGTAGTAAGCAGTTAATTCTAATAGAAGACAAGGAGTGCCAAGGGATAACCAAGGGTGAACTCAGTTCACATTAAAAAGAACTGTGAGTTTACTTTGCATGCAATAAAAAAATAAAATTGCATTTCTCCATGTATCTCTCTCTAATGAATGCAGGTGCTCTCCAACCTTTGCGAGCCAGAAAATAGTAAGTTGGCACAAAAAAAAAATTTGTTCAACACCCTGGTTAAAGATAGTCAAACTTGGACTTCCTCCTCCTTTGCTCAGAAGCTCCAAAAGGACCTCAAGAAAATTATCACATCCAGCTTCAGAACCACTGAACATAGCTTCAACAGCCATATCAGCAGCTTCAATATCACCTGCAAAAAAAAATCAATGGTAAGGCTCAGGTATGAAATCATCTAACCCTTTCTTCGTATGTATTTTAGCTTGATAAAACATTAAAAAGTGTGAGAAGGAAAGTTTTTTTATATAGCCAAAATAAGTAGCGGAGCAACCTTAGCCTTATCTAGAAACTAGCCTCACTTTTTCCACCAAGAAAAGGAACAAGAAAAAAGTAAAAAGGAATTGAGAAAGTGGGTAGTAAGAACTTCATTGTAATAGAAGACAAGGAGTTCCAAGGGATAACTAAGGGTGAACTCAGTTCATAGAAAAAATAACTGTGATTTTACTTTGCATGCAATAAAAAAT
Source organism: Pinus albicaulis (assembly GCA_034641835.2). Lineage (NCBI taxonomy): Eukaryota > Viridiplantae > Streptophyta > Pinopsida > Pinales > Pinaceae > Pinus > Pinus albicaulis. The sequence continues at coordinate 4,950 of JAXQQM020073222.1, forward strand.
AAAAATAAAAAAGAGAGAGAGAACAAAAAAAGAAAAAAAATCAAATAAAAGGTGGATCCACCACCTCTTGGCATGCAAAATAGATTTTCTTAAGGCATTTGAGGACATCCATGAAGCACCCACAAGAAGAAATGTAAGAAGAATAGAAAGAAGATTAGCAGGAGGAGCAGCGCATGGGTAAATAAACAGAAAATGAAATAAGCTAGCATGCAGGAAAAACCATAATGCAGGGAGTATGAATAGGTTGCTTAGAGGATGAGAAACAATTTCAATAGTGGGGTGATGACGGGCCTCTAAATTAGACATAAAATAAGGCCCATCTAACCTTTATTAAGCCCATATACCTTCCTTATGCACATGAATATATATATTAAATTTCTCCTTATGCACTTAATAATGTTTTCTTTTGCTTCAATATTTTCTTAGGAAGGTTTAAAGGTAATTGCATATTTGTGCATAATTTTGTTTATTTTTGTAGAATATTGCTAGAATATTTGGCAGATTATGCATATTTGGAGAAGGAGATGATTTAGGGACTTGCCCCCTACCACTCGGAGATCAAGATTGGAGAATAAATGAGCACAATATCAGGAAATTAGGAAGAAATATTTTAGAGATTCAAGGGGGTTTTCCACCCTTCTTAACTCTCAAAGGAAGCCAAAGGATCCTCATGAGATCCCCTCCAGTAATTCGAATTCCAGAGGTAGCCAAGCGTCTCAAGACCAAGTGCACTCAAGCCATACTTCACTTGGAGTCAAGTGGACTCGTTACCTATTTTTTAGGGAGTTGTTGGTAGCTGCCCTTGAGGATAAATAAAGCTAATAAAGAGATAATTAGGGTCGATTCTATTCCATTTCGGTTCAACCATTCAATTATGATCCATTCGATACAATACATTCCATTTAATTTTCATTCCATTCCATCCCATGCCATCCATTTTCCATTCTATTAGGCTTTTGTTGTTTAATACCTTTAGGATGTAATAAGATTTCATTTTAATGCAATGAGTATTCAGATGACTTTTCATTGATCTAGCTCTAGAGATCTGGCCTCGTGGATTAGGGCCCAATCCATGTGCCTCGGCTTCTCTTCCTGTTACCATTCTTTCCTTTCTATCATTTAGCTAGTTTTTTTCTGTCCATTAGTTATTTTTTGTTTCTGTCATTTAGTTAATCTTGCTTCTAGTAGTTTCAAGTTGTTGTTTCGAATTTTTTTTGTAGGTTTTCATTTGCTTAATAGAATGGAGTATAAAAATATAAAATTTATGGATCTAGACTTCCCTTCTCATCTTTATCAATAGATCTCGAGGGGGGTAGGCTTTCCCATATGCCAAAAAAATTGATTTTTGTTCACTATTTTTATCGCACATTCTTTTCTGTTTTCCCGTGCATGAATCTACAAGTTTGTCTCCAGGAAGCAATATTAAAGTTCCGGAGAAGTTCACCCTCATTTTCCAACTTCATTTTCCATATTCATTGTTACGCTTCTATCCCATTCTATTTTCACTTGTTTTCAGCTTCCATAATCTTTTTATTCCCAAAAACACTTCAAAACAACTAAGTCTACCTTCTATTCCTTCGTTTTCACGTTCTGTGGCTATCACAGCCATTTTCACACAAAAAAATTGACAAACCATCAAATTTTGACCTCCGCCCTTTTCTTCTCGGTTCTCCCACTACCGTACATCACAATTGCACTTCGCAACATTTACCCTTTTCTTTTAAGACTTATCGCTCCAATCCACCGATTGCGATATTGCGATCCCGCTCCACCGCTGGTCCCACCACCACGTCACCCGTCGTGTTTCGCACTTCACATCGTTTATTTGGTTTTCATTAGCACTTACCACTTCCAACATCCAATTGCGATATTGCAATATCATGTATCACACTTCGCAACATTTACCACATTGCAAATCGCAATGTTTACCCCATCGCACTTCACAGATTTTACCTTTTCACAAATCGCACTTCGCTCCCACTCCCGAACTGTACTCCCACTTCTCCACCATCACACTTTTCAAAAAATTCTACTCCAAAGCCATTTCTACACTATAATAAGGTTTTATAAGGTTTAACCCTGCTCTTTCCACTTCTAAGCCTTGTTTCATGCATTAAGCCCTCCATTAGCCTCTTTAGCCCTTTTTCCTCCAAACTGCAAGCACACTTCTTCAAATTAGAATTAGGTCATGAATAACTGCATAGATAGGAGCATCATAGTTATAGTAATGTGTGATTAGCCGATTATATAAGTTAAGTGTGGTCTAAATTAGTTTCCTTTCTACAATTTAAATTAGTTTCATTTCTGCCATTTCCTTTCTGCAAATTGAATTAGTTTCATTTTTATCATTTCCTTTCTGCAGTTTATTTTAGTTTCATTAAAGTGTGACAAAATTCAATGAGAACCCCTAAAAGTAGCACCATTTCATAGAGCGGAAGAGGATGACATGAACATAATGCATCTGCTATGTATATAGCACCGTCACCTCCAAGTTTGTACGAACCCCAGGTTGATAAAGTAAAGTAGGGCAGCCCCTGGTAGTTGCAGCACTCTTGGTGCAATACCATGGCTCACCACTTTGGACCAGATGAATTTTTTTATTTTCCCATAAGTACCACTTATGCTTCTAATGAGGTTACCAAGAGCTATATTCTTCCATAGGTGGTTTCCATATACTTTTATTCCGGCTATGCTTCTCTGTGATGATGTTATGAGATATTGATTTCAATGCTTCTATGATTTTATGAAGCAACCTACCATATTCCTTGGATTCTCATGATTAGCATACCTTACAATAAAACTTGAATACAAAAACTTGAAAAGAACTAGGTGGGGAAGACTATCTCAATCATAGTAGAGATATTTAACTTCCTCTTTCTTGAACTTCTTCTTTTCATATTCCTCTATTTCTTCAATGATATGGGATTTTTCTCTTCCCCTTTTGTTATTTTCCTTCTGGAGTGTAGGAAAATCTCCCTTGTAATGTCCATATTCTTGACATCCATAGCATTGAATCTATTTGTAGAGGTTACAACCACCCTCCAAAAATTTTCCATCGCTTATATTTTAGACCCTAACTTCCCTTCCTAGGAGTTTACCTTTCACTGTTATTAGGTACCTGTGCTTTGAATCATGTTTACCTTTTAGTTATGCTTTTGTTTACTTTCTCTTCACTTAGAAAATTTTTCTGTGTCACAAGTTGACCTCCTTCCTAACTCTTACACAAAAATTTTGGGCTTGCCTCCAGAAACTGTGCAATTCAAGGAGCCAAACTTGACCTTGATGTTATAAATTTCACATTCATGACTGGCATCCTAGCATTGAGCTTGAAAACTACGTATTCATGACAGGTAGCCCAGCACTGAGCCCAAAAATTGTGTAATCACTCACTAAGCTCAGAAATTGGGCAATGCACTAAGCCGAGAGTTTCCATTTCCTCGAAACTGCACAATCCTTCCTGGTGATGTGCATGGTAAGTTTTCCCAGGAAAAGTAAAAAGCCGGGAAAAGAAAAACACATCCTTAGAATCTAGGGATCTATTTTTAGTAACCCAAAGGTAGCGCACATGTTATTTTGGAAATTTTCACCATGTATCACTTTTCCCTTTATTTGTGGTGCATGCATCATCGACACTCCTAGAGCTCATTCTCACACTCGGTCTTAGAGCTTTGGAATTCCCAAGTAGATAAAGGAACCTTCGATGTGATCATCCTCACTTTTATCCTGATTTGTGGCATGCTCATCATCGATGCTCCTAGAGCTCATTCTCACACTCAATATTAGAGCTCTAGAATTCCCAAGGAGATCAAGGAACCTTTGATGTTATTGTCCTCACTTTTCTGGGTGATTTTTGCACTTATTGCTTTTAGTCGCTTTTAGTTGTTTTTTTTCCGTTTTGGCTTCTTTTAGTGTTTTTTTTCTTGTTTCTTTGCATACATGCTAGTGTTTTAATTTTTTTTACCTTGTAGAATATTTATTTCAAGTTATCTCTTTCCTTTCACAAGTGCCACATCAGTTTCTTCATTTTTGTACCAGTGGTCGTTGTTGTAGCGACTCTCGTCACTTATTTGATTTTCTTCCCATTTAATTGGTTTCTGCACTTGAATTTCTTGTTTCATGTACACTTATTCAAATCTGCACTCAAGACATCACTATATTTTATATTTTATCGTTTTCACACTTCCCTTGGGAAAATTTTCCATTTCCTTGTCTTGATTTCACTTTTCCTAGCTGGGCACTACACAATTTGGAGGCTCAAGTTCAAATCTTGGCCTCTAGAACTATGAAATGCACAGTATAGGTTGGCCCAACTGCACATTAAGTAGTTCCAAGGCTCAGTTTTCATCCCTGGCCACTGAGACTACACAATTCGCAGTCTCTCCCATCTCACTCCCTAGGCTAAATTGCGCATTGCAAATATTCAGACCTCAAGCTTCGACCTTGACTGCTGGGATTGCGTAGTGCACAGTTACCATAAGTAACCAACCCATATTTCCTGTGAAAATTGTGCAATCCCCTCCATCATATTCTCGGTTTGCTACATGAACATGCCTTGAAAGTGGTTTTTCTTAAAACTGGTGTTTGCTTGCCATGAGTACCTTGTCTGTCCCACAGGTACAATAGTTGTTTAGCATCTCTCCTGCAGTCACTGTCACAATGAAACCAAAGAGATCTGCCTCAAAAGAAACCTCTTAATGTAGCATTGAGGAATAATTTTATCAAGTGAGAGTTAAATTTCCAGTATATGTAGACACTCAAATGTTTATGGAAAAGGAGTTAACACTAACATGGCAGGAATTCCAGTAACAGTAGAAAAAGGAAGAAATCTAGTATAGGACAAGGGGAAGAGGGAGGTTGTTGAGAGCACGGAGGAGGAACACAACTGGAAGATGAAAGTGGCTCTAATCCTTATGAAAGCATATTTTGCAGTAGAAGCAAAGAGGAAGCAGTGGATGAGAGAGAAGCATAGTGTGTAGCAAGCAGAACTAATAACGCTGAAAGTAGAACAATAACTAAGGGAAGAACTGGAGCAAAGGAGAAGTAGAAGTAGGAAGAAGAAGGAAGGCAAGGTGCTACAACTGAAGAGATGACACCCATATAGGTTGAAGATTTAGTACAAGATCATCCAACAATAGAAGGAGCAAGCAAACAGGTGTAGGAACGAGATTTTTCTAAGGACCTTGAACGATTGATTGAAGTCACAGACATGGAAGTGGGACCAAAGCCACAAGATGAAGATGTGGACCTGATGCCCAACATACCTTAGGCTACCTTTTATATTTTGTTCAAAGTTGTCATTGATGTCAATATTTCATTTTTGGAGATGGAAAATATTCTTGTGATGCATGAATTACTCCTTTGTGATGTTTCCCTAACCTCATGGAAAACTCTCTTTATGCAAATCCTAGGAGTAATTCCTATGTGCATATTTCCATGGTACCCTAACCCTAGAATACCTCTCAAGTCAATAATGATATCAATGTTGAACATTGGGTTCAACGCTCCCCGTGTGTTTTGCAACATGGACTAACCGCCTCTCGTGGATCCTAACTCTGGTGATTATAGCGGAGACTAATACCTGCGGGTTTTGGTCTAACAACAATCGTGATTCCAAAAAGTGGTATCAAAGCGATAGGTCTCGAGTTTGAAACTCATCCAGCTCGCATTGGGGGGGAGATTGTTGTACATTGGGTTCAACGCTCCCTGTGTGTTTCACGACATGGACTAACCGCCTCTCGTGGATCCTAACTCTGGCGATTGTAGCAGAGACTAATACCTGCGGGTTTTGGTCTAACGGAAATCATGATTCCAACAATCAATCCATTAATGAATTCAACCTTAGGGAAATTAACAATTTTGAAGAAATCTCTGATGACAATCCCTAGCCTCATGATCCCCTAGCCTTCCTAAAATTCCCATGAAACCCTACCTCTATCTAAATAATTATAGCTCTATATTATTGATGCCAAATATAAATCAATGAAGCCCCAGCATAATCCTTAAGTGCTCTAGCCCTGGTCCTTGTTCCTTACTTAATGAAGAAACCTTAACTCTAATAAATAAAGAAAGTTCCATAATCTATATATCCTTGCATACCCTAAATTCCTTATTGAATATGCCCTAATCCTATTGAGGTTGAAGGCCCAAGTCTATAAATAAGGAGCCCTAACATTCTCCAAATGATAAAATCCTAAATTCTTCCATGAATAAAATAATGATGACAGTTCACAAATTTAATTTTCTTGATGGTAAAATGACCTTACTTAAGGATAGAACTGCCATAGGCTTGTAGAGGGAATTTTCCCCTTTCCAACGAGCCCTTAATCACCCTACAACTCCACAGAAACTGAGAGAAAAATAATTTTCAAGATGAAATATTATATTTTTTAATACTATCCGACCTAAGCCTACTTGTGCAAGTTGGCCTCACCACCAACGGACGTGTCTCTTCATCAATGGTCAAAACTGGTATAAATACATATTCAAACTCATTTTAGACACTAATTTTGGAAAATATTACAGAGAGGCTGATGAGGACTTTTAGATCACTATTTAATTTAAGGCAGGAGGTCAAGGAGGACTTTTAGATCACAGTTTGAGCATTTAAAATATATCTTAAAAAACCCATATCTGCACCTGTGATCTAGAATTTCAATCCTGTAAGAGGTTGAACTACACCTCGGATCTGTGATAGGCTCAAGTTTGTACTCTGGTGGCTCAAACCACAAACAAAAACCTGTGGAGAATTTTTTAGGAGCTCGGACTGTGAGAACAGTCACATTGGATTACTGCCAATTTAACTTGGAACAATGGACTTATAGCATTGCAAAGGCTCAGACAGGTGTCTGTAGGATACAACCGCACTTCAGCATGTACTACAGAACTGTGACATGCCTCGGACCTATGGTGTTTAGAATATTGTGGTAAATCATTTCAGAGGCTCAGACCAGTGATAAGTATCACTACAACTCAGATACACTTACTTGTACTACAAGAAGGTTGAACTGTGGCTACTAACAGCTCAGACTAGTGAAAACAGTCTCATATTGGAGTCTGATGCTTGGAAGTTGCGAAGGAACAGTGAAGAATTAGCCTTGGTGCTCATCCTTAGGGGTATAACCTCAAAATTTTCCTCACTTACAGATAGGATAGTGGACATTCACACTATTTTGGCTTGGTATTAGCTTATCCACTTCAGACTTAAGGTTGGATAATAGTCGGTTAGAAAATTAAAGCACAGACAGTTTGCTTGGTTTCCCATAATTGTAAAGCTCAGATTTGTGAAGGGACAAACTCGAATCATTGATGGCATAAAAGCTTGAACAGTCTCATGTGGAATATATATATATGTATATATATATATATATCTATATATATATATATATATATATATATATATATATATATATATATATATATATATACATATATATATATATACATATATATATATATATATACATATATATATACATACATATATATATATATATATATATATATATATATATATATCTATATATATATATATATATGTATATATATATATATATCTTGGGATCTGTGTGTAGAGCTCAAACATATAACTGTTTGGATCATCACTAGTCTTGAAACTCAGACCTTACCTCAGTATCTTATAGCTCAAATTTGTGGTGCCTCAGATGTGAAGGTTGAAGAACTATGGATGGTCGTTATACCTCATATCAACATTTGAAGAATAAATTTGGGAGCATGTTTTGAAGGTGTAAGATGTAGTGTTGAAGGATTTTTTGAAGCAAATCTATAGACACCTTCGAGAAGGCTTTGAAGAATATATAAGGGCAACAAATCTTGAACTATCAAAGATATCCTTATGACCAACTCTTGAAGACAACCTTGGAGTATCATACCTTAGTTGAAGGAGAAACTCATTGAAATCATTTGGAGCACCTTTTGAAGTAATCTTGGAGAATACTATTAAAGATATCTTGGACAATTATTGAAAACCTTGTGAAGACATATTGAAGCTGATCTTAGAGACATTATTGGAGACCATGATGCATTTTGAAAGTCTTCATGAGGTAACCTTGAAGATTTTGTTTGGGTGAAATGAATATTTGTGGTGACAACATCTGAGACGATAAATTTTTCATTGATGAAGTGATTTGGAGATTAAGTGAAGGAATTTTTGAAGGTGAAGATATTGTCAGGGCTTATTGCATAAGATATTGGGAGGCTTGAAGAACCACTGAATCTATCTTGAAGAAATGAAGTTGTAGGTTGGAGTCATAGAAGATAGGAGTCCTCAAGAAGATCAAGTTAGAGCCTGTATGAGTAATAAGGTTGGATCCCTAGAGGTTGGATCCTCATAGAGACAATTTTGGCACCTTGGGAAGATAGGGTTTGGAGTCCTAAAGGTTGTAGCCTCGTGAATTCCAAGTTGGTTCTTGGAAAAGTACAGGTTGGAGCCCGGTGGATTGGAGATTGGTGTCTTCATCTAGGGTTGGAGACCTAATTATTATTGTACTTGATTTATTGTAAAGAAGAGGATTGGAGTCCTCATTATTAATAAAAGTGTTTATTTTTATTGTTGATTTTTTATTTATCTAAGTGATATTAATTGGTAAAGTAACAATTGGAAAATAAATATTGATTCACCCCCCCTTAGTATTTCCAACATCATACTCCACCACTTTCAGCCACAGAGAAATCCCCGAGAGGGGAAGGGGAGATAGTTCCCCTTGATGATGATTCATCAATAGATGTGTACAATATGTCATTTGATGAACTACAGAAGAAGATTACACAAGCACGAAGAAATCACTTCCTAGATGATCATGTGTCTCCTACATTCATGAGAGGCATGGTGATTGTGGCGGACACCAGCAGGAATCCAAACACTATTGTCAAAGCCAACTTGGCCTTCGCAAGTGCTGCGAAATCAAACAATCTGATGCAAGAGCATCAGAGCACCTTAGTTAAAATTAAAATTCAATGTTGTGAAAGATGAGACATGGAAAAATGTTTGTAAACAGGGGAAAATTTCCTAAAATAGAGTTGAAATGATGGAAGCGATAAGTCTCTAGAAGACTTGGTTTATTGTAATTATCTACCATGTAATCAAACAGAGAGATTTAGGGGTTTAGTTGAGCGATTGTGGGATAAGAACTCATGGATCTTAGATGATCCACTCACTTGTAATTTCTTTATAAATGTGAGTCTCTATGTCCAGAGGAAGGCATAAGAGTACAATGTAGCCACAGGGAAAATATGTGATTCAGGCCATAGTTGCCTTAGCCTGTATTCGAGCTCAAAAAATAATGAAAATTGTGTAAGGATCCGGGATAATCTAGAACTTACAGTATTTGTGTGTTGTTTTATTTCAAATTCTCGATATATTTGTGTGTTATTTCTGTTAAATGATATGTTGTGTGAGTATGAGTGGTTAACAAAGTTCCTATGAAATTTTCATAGATGAAGTATGGCAGAACATGTATTATTGAAACGTGATTCCATTAGCAGAGATCAGTGCAGGCATAAGAGACGAAGAAGATCCGCGTGAAGGATGAGTGGACGGTCATGATTAGATCACAGATCTGAGGGGAAGATATTGACGGTCAAGATGACTGTTGTGAAGGTAAATCCCCTTTGTGGATGGAGGTGATCCCTCTAGCCCTAGGGTGGGTCTAGTAGTAAGGGAACATGCTAATCCTTCGGATTCCTAGTTTATGAATGAAACTGAGTCAGGATAGATGATGTACCTTTGTTCCAGTGCAGTTGTCGCAGTAGTCTCTGGATCTTCGTCTTGACACGTCGCGGTCCTTCGACGGTAATACTCAAGTTCCTACACAAGTATCAAATAACAATGACAGCATATGAAAACATGCTTGTATTCATAACTATTTGATTGTTCAAGGAGAATAAAACACATTTCATATAATTAAACATATCAAACGCAAAACAGGAACCAAAAAATTAGTCATATATTAATAAGTAGAGAGAAAAAAAGAGCCTTGACGTTGCAGCGTCCTTTGACGGGTCTAGTCAAAATGCATCTCAAGCATTCGTCGGGGAATTGTACTTGGCGAGGCAATAGGGCGAGACTCTCTCTCGATAATGGATTCCTCTCTGCTCTAACTCACACCAGCTATAGTAAGGATTGTTCAGCTAGTTGAAACTATGTGAGAGAGATGTAGTTATAGGAGAGGAGGAGGTGGTTTGGGATCCCTCATAAGGTGGAAGGGAGACCTTATCCTTTAGGGAGTTTCTCAAATGTAGTAAACAAGAAGCCAAAGGAAGGTATTCGATGATATTCAGTTGAAAAAACCATGATGACTCCACTCACGAAGTTGTTGGGCGTGGAAAATTCGTTTCCATTTTACAAAAAATTCCAAAAACAGCTCGACGCGAGCAGTCCACTGAGATAGAGCGCCAATAGGCGCGAGGTGTAGTGCTAATTTCTCTATGGGTACGAGGCCATAACTATCTACCAGCGCCGACCCAAAATCATGTGTTTGTGAGAGTCTGCTCCAGGAATAGCCAACAGAGAAAATGTTCTTCACATGCTAATGGATGCAATGACACTTTTTGCAAGGTATGACAGTACACAGAAGTCATTGAACTGGTACTCCAATATTTGAGATGGGGATTGTAGGGATGGTGAAAAAATACTGTGTAACATATTCCCCCTAAATCATGAGTTCCAAGAGAGAGGGAGGAGTGAAATTCTTTACGAGAACATGTTCAAACCAAACACCATCGTCAGAAGACCTGCAAGTACAAGTAAAACTGATATCTTTGATACATGAACATGTGGCATGGGTGCAGCCTTCCATAATAGAGTACATATTTATATACAAGATATGAGGTATGGATGCATCCATCCAGCAAAAAGGATCAAGAAATAGACTCAGGTATGGTCGCAACCATCCAATCAAAAGAGTCATGCACATAGTCATGATAAACCAAAATGATCTCGCAACCTGGATTTTATCAAAAAAGACCTAGGGTCTTACGCTACATCTCGACCCGAAAAAGTACAAATTCAAGCATGAAAATGTGTGAGCTGAAGTTGAACATGCAATAAAGTCACCTGATCACCAGCCAATGATGAGTTGTTAACAGGCACAAGAGAAACCATCAATAATGATAATGGCTCTCAAGGTACGACTAGTACAATCCACGGAATGTGAACAGTGAGCTGGCGTCGAACACCCATGGAATCACTCGATCAAAGGCCAATGATGAATACCTTTAGTTGAATGCGAAGAACTTAACATTGAGGCATACAAGCTCCAAGGTACCGGAAGGGAGTCTCTAGATCAGCTTCCTGGATAATAAGCTGAAGTTGACAGGAAGTGACCTGGTCGAAGGAGGGCCATAATGTTTCCCACATCATCGACATGAGACAGAGGAAAAAGAGGATAGTGAATCAAGACCAAACAGAGGTTCAGAGGTTGAAAACTATAGAAGGAAACTTCTCTTGAACATATTGGTGACACGACTCTAGAAATTGGCATTATTTGACATCAAGGGATCTGAGGTCATGATGACATGGAAAAGAGCATATGAGAGGTCAAAAAAAATCACCCAAACCCATGGAGGAAAAATAGGATGAAATGGGATGTCCCCAACCCAACACGAATGCAGATGAGTGTCATGTTCAAGAGCAACATACTACCGACACGACTGAGAACTGGTTCCATTTTCCCCACCATTGCTGGCAAGTAGCTCAATTATTTTTTAAAACAAGCTTGAAGGGGATAGCATATGCTTGTCATGTAATTTTTTCCTTCAGACAACTCCATCCTAGTACATTTTACGAGCCCTAGGAATGAGGAACTTGGTTTCCGATGTCATTTAGGTTTTAACGAGTCTGAAAAAGGAAGAACTCAATGTCTTTTCATGTTTAGAGAGTTTGAAAATAAGTAGAAAATAAAACTCCAGCAGGTTCTCACTGATCCGAAAAGGTATAAAAGTAGGTCTTAGAGAACCTCTTAGTTGTGATAGGCTAAGGTATTCCTTTTTCATAAATAATCTATCCTAGCCCGAAAAAGGGGTAAACGTATACTGGATAGATATCATTTCGCAGCCTTTAACAAGTTCAAAATGACAAGAGTCTCGGTAATATTTCAGTTTTCGAGAGTTAGAAAAGAGCTGAAGATGACTCCAGAGGTGAATTTTTCATGTTTCCACCGAGTCCAAAAAAGTAAAAAAGACAACTCGTTACTTCATCGCTATCACATAGGGGACCTGTTGCTACACAAGAAACGTGTGTAAAACCCATTTTTCAAGATAAAATAGCAAAATAATTGAAAAATATGCTCAAAAACCTAATTAGGGTTCTGAAAAGTTTATAAAATGCCAAAAATAGTAAAAACGAATTACTTTTCATTTTTACCTCTTGTGAGCATTTTTTTACCCTTTTTCACTATGATTTTGCGGAGCTAACAACGGACAATCTAGGATTCCAATCGTGAATTCATCTTTTCCAAGTAAGAGCTCATATCCTTGCCTATATTTTCATGTAAATTTCATTGCCTGCAATCCACTTTTAAATTCCGTGGATGGCTTTTTGTCTAAATTAAGGTGCGACGGTCGGCGCAGGTATCGGGCACAAACTCATGCCAACCTGCCTAGAATCCAAATAGGGGCGTGCCACTTGGCGCAACTGTTTTTAAAATATTCGCGTCAACCATGGCCACAAATTTAAGTTTATAATTCAACTAATTATCCCATTTCAAACACTTCAATAGCAAATAATTTGACTAATGACAGCCACATTGATGTTTTTGCAGTTGTGAAAAATCAAAATGGTGATCGAATGGAAGGAAATAGAACATGGTGAAGAAGATGAGCAAGCCTTGGGCAATGTAAGATGCATGTACATTCTCAAGGGCTGTAGGCTCAAAAAATTAGTTATGGCACCATGTCTCCGAGCTCAACTGGAGCTATTACAATACTTGATCAGTGTCTTGGACACTAATCAGGAAAGATTCATAATTCATGATCAGGAGCTAGAGATTGAGGTCTCGGATGTTTATTTCATAACTAGATTGTGACGGAGGGGGGTAGTACCAATCCTGACAGGTACCCGGCCCATAATGGAAAACATGAGCATGGTCATTGACAGAGTGTGCTAAGGGACAAGGAAAGGATCCAAAAGCAGGAAAGTGGATATCCAAACTATTCTCAATCTGGCACTAAAAGTAGTGCTTCACACCATCACGCAAGCTGCTAGATCTCAAGATCTACACGAGGCCAAAAAAACACAGTTACTTCTTGCCGTAGACTATATGGCACCAACTCTCTACAATTGGGCAGAGGCGGTGATGATCAATATGAAATGCCAACTGGCGAAATGCAAGAACAGTAAACTGAAACAGTTCAGCTATGGGTCCATCCTGGTGTCATTCATCTTGGAACGCTTACCAATTTTCCAACTTCAGGAAGTGATAGTTCTGACACCACCAGCCCAAGAGCCACAGATGGTTAGTTGGGCAGCTTTGATGCCAAGATCAGGCGGCAGTCAACATATATCCTGGAGACCAGAGTTCTTTGAGTGGCTCTATCAATAACTGATTGTCATGGAGGACTGGCCCTATTCTGGCACAGACTTTACCGGTGATGTGGATATCCCTCTTCCAGCAAGAGAGGATTGGGATGAAGCATTGGGTAAGACTTATTTTTTTTATTTTGACAGGTATTATGATTTTTTGGATTATATACATTCTGATGTTAATCCACGTATTTGCAGATGTCGGCCCAGAAAGACCTGCAGGAATGTCTCCAATAGCACAGTGAATTCCTCATGATTTTGATGTGGCCCCTCATGGCAAGGGAAGTGAGGAGGAGGAAATCATACACAACCTAGAGGGACTCACCAGTAGGATCCCAGACTATGCAAGATTCGATGATTTTCCTCACGCATACCAGAGACACACTACAGGGGTGTCAAACTGTGTTCACCACTTATTGAGGCGTTTCGTGCAGGCAATGACATGTTACCATGAGCATCATGTCAACTAGACACAGGATTTTATTTCTACATATTTTTTAGAGTCATGATGTCTCAGGATGTAACCAAAACATACATATTTTTTGAAATTATGATGCACGTGGATGCAAAAACTCAATATATATATATATATATATATATATATATATATATATATATATATATATATATATACATCTATTTTCCTGTATGAATCAAATCATGTGATGATGATGTTTTACAAATTATGTAAATGTCTATCTAATATAACATTGACTATTGTATCTGTTAACACATTCATTCGTCTAGGAATATGTTGATACGTGATGTAATCAAAATTTCTTTCTAGTAAATGAACACGCAAGTACAACCTTAATATTTGAGGATTCCTAACAGAATAATTCCCATTAAGCTAAAGAACAACAAGCTGAGAATCTAGGTTGACAATCAATGCATGAATTTTGAGAGAAATGGCCTCAGTTAATAGTTCAATGACAACACTATATTCAGCGACATTTTTTGTGGTTCGTCCTAGACAAATACCTTAAAGGTCTATCAACTCACCATTAGAATTATAAATAACCCAGGTTGCATAAGATATATTTTGGGTACTACGAGAGGCACCATCTACGAAACTGACATAAGGAGTAATAGACATCTTCACAATAAGCAATGACCCAATAAACAGGAAAAAACCACTCGCAAAGCACACCAAGCCAAAGATGTACAAAAATGAAAAAAAACCTATGTACAAAAGAAACATGCACGAGAAACTCATGCATAATAATTTTTGAGATATAGCCCATTTCTGTGCTAATCCAGAGGATAACCTTCATAATCAATGAGCTCATAAGCCCCATTCTATATAACACGCTTAACAATATAGGGCCCATGGTCACATGGGTTGAAATTTTCTTGCTCCCAGCTTATCGTGAGCTTGGTCGTACAAGAGGACGAGGTCTCCTTCTATAAAGGAACGGGGGGAAATTGATTGGTCAAAATGAGCTTTGACCTGCTTTTTCTGTGCTTCTATGACAAGAGTAGCAAAGCAACGAGTTTCATCAAGCCTATCTAAATATAGAAGACATTCTTCTTCTGGTGAGGTATTAGGTAGCAATTCAACATCTACCTTGAGAGAAGGGATTTCACATTCAATCAGAAGGGTAGCTTCCAGACCATAGACAATATGGAATGGAGTGAATCCGGTCACATCCTTCACTGAGGTTCAGTAAGCCCAGAGAGCTGAAAACAACATGAGATGCCAGTTTTATTTGTGCATCCCAATCGTATGTTGAAGCATAGTGATGAAAACTTTGTTCATGGCTTCAACCTAGCCATTAGCCTGAGGATAGTACGATGTTGAGCTGTCATGATGTAGGCCCAACTTAGAAGTCAACTCAACTATTATTTAATGACGAAAATGGGAACCATGATTGGTAACAATGGCTTGAGGGACACAAAACCTAGTAATGGCATGACTGAATAGAAATTGTGCGGCTGTCTTACCGTTAGCTGTAAGTGTAGACATTTCTTTGGCCCATTTCATGAAGTAGTCAATAATGACGATAGTATAAGCATGCCCTCCGGCCGAGTAAGGGTTACACATCATAAAATCGATGCCCCACTTCGCAAAGGGACCAACGGTAATGATAGGATGAAGAGTGTGTGTGGCGTGTGCATCTTGTGCTAATAAATCTGGCAATCATGACACTTACGGACAGTAACAACACATTCTTTAAATATGGTGGGCCAGAAATAACCATG
The DNA here is from genome assembly GCA_034641835.2 of Pinus albicaulis. Taxonomy (NCBI): domain Eukaryota; kingdom Viridiplantae; phylum Streptophyta; class Pinopsida; order Pinales; family Pinaceae; genus Pinus; species Pinus albicaulis. The sequence goes on from JAXQQM020073222.1 coordinate 20,689, forward strand.
AAAAAGAATCTTTTATGCCGTAGCATATCCATACATGTGACCGCCACAAGTGCCAAAGTGGCAATCATTAAGGACCTTTTCAGCCTCCTCGAGGGTCAAACACTGGCAAAGAACATAATCAGCTCCGATGCATTAGAGAGTATCTCCGACTATGCGATAAGGTTGTGAATGATGGCGGATGCGTCGACTAGCATCCTTTGTCAACTCAGATCGGAAGGTGGAAGTTTGAAGATATATGATGATATCACCATACTAAGGATCGAGGGTGCTAATAAGAAAAAGTGTGTCGTCCGGAATGGGTTCCTTGGAACCAGACGGAGCAGAATCAGAAGGGAGAGAGAAATTCAAATCGGAGAAAACCAATGACTTCTTCGATTTGGCGGTAGTAAAATCCAAATCAAACTCTTGGAGGATAACAATCCACTTCTAGTATTCCCCCCCTAACAATTGAAGAGTTAATATATAATTCATGGGGTTGCAATCATAAATCACAGTCACTGTGCGCAATAGAATGTAGTGACGAAAACGTTGAACAACTTGAACAATAGCCAACGCCAACTTCTCGACATGTGCGTAACGTGTTTCAGTATTGAGAAGATTATGAGACAAGTAGTAAATGACGTGCTCATCACCGTCATCGTCGTCTTGCACTAGAACCATGGCAATAGTGCTAAATGTGGAAGCCAAATAGAGGGTGTAATCACGATGATAATTGGGAGGACGTAGTAGAGGAGCATTGATAAGCAGTGTCTCCAGTGCATCAAAGGATTTTTGGGCAATCTCATCCCAAAGGAATGGGAAGCCTTGCTTAAGTAATTGCTTAAAGACTTTGGCCACTTCAACATAGTTTGGTATAAAACGGCACAGGAAGTTAGCTTTCCCTTGCATACTTTGTAGCTGATGTAAGGAGGAAGGAGAGGCGAGATTAACAATAGCTTTGACTTTGAGGGGATTAAGACAAATTCCGTCTTTAGAGATGATAAACCCTAATATTCTACCAGAATAAATGCAGAAAACACACTTATGCAGATTGAACCGAATGTTATAGCATCAACGGCGAAGAAATATTTGACGGAGATGATCTAGGTGGTCTTTACGCTTAGTCGAACGAGCCGGAAGGTCATCCAGGAAGGCTAAACAATGCACTTGATATCGTGGAAAGCATATGACATTGCTCATTGAAAGGTAGCCCCAGCATTTTGAAGACCAAAAGGGCCTTCTTATAGGTGAAATTACCCCAAGGATAGAGAAAGGATGTCTTGTGTTGATCAGCCAAAAGAATATTAATCTGGTTGTACCCAGAAAACCCGTCCATAAGGGAAAGTATCTCACCCCCCACATGGTCATGAATGATCTGATCAATAAAAGGAGTGGGATAATTATCCTTAGGGCAAGCACGGTTGATATCATGAAAATAAACACATACACGAATAGTACCCTGCTTCTTATCCATAGGAATGATATTATAAACCCATTCTATCAAGGGAATTGGGTAAATGAAACCAGCTCTAGGAAGCTTTTCAGCTTCACCTTTAATAGTAGAAAATAGGCTTCACACCAAGATAGGTAGGAATCTCATGCACCACTATACTGGGATCAACGTCGGGCATTTCTTCGTAAGACCAAGCGAAAACATCGCAAAACTCACGAAAGAGACTAGTATAGACCATGATCTCATCAGGAGAACAAGTCACCCCAATATGGATGTTCTCTGTTAGGGTCCCGTGATTTGGTAGATTGGTAGACCAAATGACAGGGTAACATCAAACCAGTCTTTGGAGTCTTAGGACCTAGCCTTCCTGGACTCATAGAGGGCTCTCTCTATTATGCGAAGGATGTGAACTTGTTCGCTTTGGATGATTGATTTTAGGCTAGTTGTTAAGTATAGTTTTCTTTGTTTGTTTTGGGTTGGGGTAAGATGACTAATTAGGATAGGTGGAATGAGAGGTTATCAAATCAATAGGGCTATGGGGTCAGGTGAAGTCAAGGGTGTCTAAATGATGAAACAAAGTGTATTGCAAGGCTGATTTAGCAAGGTTAATGGATCCTTTAGGTGATGTATGTGGTGTAATGAACATTAAGTTTGGGAAAAAACTAAGAGGTCTTAAACATATATAGTCTGAAGCAATAACTCATGAAGTAGGGAAAACCATTAATATCTATGAACAATACTCAAACTAATAAACATGTAAGATGAACATTCCAGTGAGACATAGAAGCATTAGAACTCCTAACTTTAGAAATTCAGCTTCAGCATTTGGGAAAACACATAAGATAAAGAAAAAAATAAATTTATGGAGAGGGAACTCCTAAAAAGCATATATCTAGTTATTGGGAACTCTGAAATAAGTTGGTAAGCACGGGAAAAGGGCAAGATCGATACGAGACCTCTTTGTCTTAACCTAATCAATCAATATTCCATAGAAAAGCTTCAAGATAGGGTTTTGAAAACTTTAAATAAGCAGGGCATACCATGAATCATATTTATAAGCTAGCATACTAACCATTCATGAAACAAAAACAAGTTTTAGTGGGCCTAAGGAGCAGTCAAGAATTCCTTAAGATGACTAAAAGAGGAAAACATCAAAGCTATAGAAAACAGGAGGTTTGAGGTGCTTCCATGAGCATGTCTCAACCTATACTTTTCTGATCTATAGTAACCAAGCAGAATGAAACAGAAATGAGGACAAGAAAACATTAACAAGTTAAGAAAACACGACCATTCACCAAGCTATGGAATCCTGCAAACATGCTTCTCCATCATCAAGCCAAACAAGTCATTCATTCACTTCATAAAACCAATTTCTTCTCCAAGCTCATAAAACCATGTATTTCTCTTAAACACATCAAGTCCCAACTATTTACAATGAATAATCATGCCTTATATAACAAACAAGGAAGAGGAGAGCCAAAGAGAATATCTAGAAGCCTATTGGCCCAAAATAAATATCATAAGTTGTCCTTGAGGCTTTGCAAAGCCCAAGGCACAAAAATATCTAATAAATATATTTTCCAACTATAAATGGAAATAAAATTGAATTTTAGGCCTGACATGCCTAAGAAAACTTTCCAAACGCACATTCTACCCAGTCACACACAGGAGCACAACACACTGTGTCAAGAATTGGAAAACTTGAGAGGATCGTTGCGCAGAAATAGGCCTTTTTGCAGTAGTGTTTTGGAGGCCTTCCCGGTGTCGAAAAAGGCTCCGAGATGGCTCGTTGGAAAGCCCTTAAAGTATAATTTCCAGATCTACCCATAGTTTTTCAAAATTACCTCTTCACGTTGCCTAAAAAGTGGAAAAATCCAAGACTGCCAGGAGCACAGCACATGCTCAGAAAAGTGGGCAGAAAGGTGAAAAAATGAGTGTTTTTGACCCTTTTGAGGGGTCAAAACAACTCTAATTGAGCTGAAAATTGGTGAGAATGCTCCCCTAAGGATGGGGAATCCAAAAATGTAATTTTATCCTCCTAAGGCTGCCCTGGGAAAAAGAAAAGCATAGGGTGTGCTGTGCTCCTAGCCTCATAATTTGCAAAAAACAGAAATCTGTCCAATTGCTCTCAAATTTGGTAGGTAGGTGCCTCATGGGTCCTTGGAGCCCTGTAGAGAAAATTGGGCCAAAACTCCAAGCCTAGCTTGGTCCTTTTCATCATTTGGTGCCAGGACCTCATTTTGGGCAGTTTTGAGCTTTTTCTTTGTAAAGTGATATCTTCGTTTATAGTGCTCAGTCATTCTCCTTTGTAAGCTCAAATATTTGTTGGCCTTCTCTAGTTTGGCCTCTAGATGTATGTTGGATCTCTCAAGCCATGGTTCCCTGTTATGTTCTATTTCCATGGCAAGGAGTCCGGTGAGGGGAAATTGTTGTGCTTGGGCTAATTCTACCTCTCTCTGTCTTGCCAATGCTTTCTTAAGACCCATAGTCTTAAGTCTCTTTCTAGTTTGGCCTTCTTCGCCACTATCCTCCACATAAATTCCCATGTATTCCTCCAACTGCACTTGTAAATTTTGAGCCTCTTTCTGATATTTGAGTGCCCTTACTTCATATATGGCCAGCTGGCCACCCATTTGTTTGTTCTCCATTTGCAAGAAGAGAATGAGATCCTTTGACCTTTCTAACTCAACTTCCAAGTCCTTTATCTGTGCATTCCAATCTTGTAGAACAGAGTTTACTATTCTTGTCTCATTTTCCTCATCACTGTCTATGTGAATGAGCTCAAATTCTCTTTCTTCCTCATGATTTTCCTCTCCCTCTTTCACTTTTTGTTTACCTTTGTCTTTCATTGGAGTTGAGGAGAAGTGCATGGCCCCTTTCCCTTTGGAGGCAGCAAACACATGCCTCTCTCCTCTTTCATAGGTAATGGTGAAAGGAGAAACAAGTTTTACTTGCAAAGCTTGATCACTAGTGACCTTAGGACTATTTTTCTCTTCATGGATGATCTCTGTGTGTGCATCTTCCTTGCCTTGTTCTTGGTTGCCCCTTTGATAAGCACCCTCACAATATTTTATGCCACTATTACTGACAAGACCCTTAGGACAGTTACCCTCTGTTGTTTCAATGCTAGAGGTGCCTTGATCATTATTTTGCACATCTTTGTCTTCATGAATGTCCTCTTATTTATCATCTAGCCCACTGTTTTCACTACCTTCAGAATCTGTCCCTTCATCATTATGCATACTGTCCATTTGGTTGGGTTCCTTTTCATTGTTTGGTCCATTTTTTACTCTTTTTCCTTGATTGTCACTAGTTTGTTGATTGCCACTAGGCTCATTATTTTGACCTTTGTTTTCTTCTCCATCAACATTTTCTTCTTTTTCACTGTCTTCATTAATTTCTTCTTGGTCATTTTTGTCTTCATGAATGCCCTCTTATTCATCTTTTGAACCACTGTATTCACCCTCAATTTCATCCTTAGTATCACTGTTTTCACTCTTTGTAGGGTCACTATTTTCGACACCCTTGTTAGCCTCTCCATCACTATGAGGGTCATTTCTTTCTTCATTAGGTGAGTTCCTTTGGCTGATCTCTCTTTCATTTCCCTGCTCATTATCTTCATTTCTTGGCCCTTTTTCATCATTTTCTTTCCTGGGGAAAACAACTTCAAACTTTGTTTCTTGGCTGTCTTTTCCATTCTTGTCACTGTCATTTTTGTTTTCTTCATTGCTTTCATATTCCTCCTCTCCATTGTCTTCATATGTATTCTCAGTGTCATTTTCTTCATCATAAGACCCATTGTTTTGGCTTTTTTGCCCATTATGAGGCTCATTAGTTTCAACTATGTTTTCTTCTTTATCAACACACTCATCTTTGTCATTGCCTTTAGTAATTTCTTCTTGGCTATCTCCCTCTTTGCCACCTTCCCCTTCTTCACTTTTTTCTTCATTTTCATCATCCTCTCCCTCATTGCTTTCTTCTTGGCCATCACTTCTTTATTCATTTTTATTGTCCTTTTTTCCATCTTCCTCTTCTTCACTATTTTATTCATTTGCATCATCCTCTCCCTCACTGCTTTCTTCTTGGCCATCACTGCTTTCTTCAATTTTTGATTTCTTAGGGGAAGGTGAATGAGGAACATCTATTTGAGGAAATGATTCATGTGAAGAAGATGAACCAAGGTCAGTGGAAGGTGATGGAGGTGTGTGAGGAGGATTTTGAGATGATGATTGCATACTTTGCAGAGGATTGGGTTGTGGAGTTGTGAAATCATCGTGGGCGATGAAAACCTCCCAGGGGATGCTTTGTTTTTCTAGTTGGTGTGAGACAATCACTTTGATGAGTGAATGATGAAAAAGGATTGACATTTGTTGGGATGGAGGCCTTTTCTGCATGATGGAAGACATCTTCTCAATACTTTTGCAAAGATATTAGGGCATGTGTAGTAGCTTGGTTTTGATGAAGTGCATGAGGAGCCTTATGTGGTATGAATAGACTCTAGAGAACCTACCCTCACAGTTGAAGTATTTCATGATGATATTCATTAGGAGAGCATATCTGTTCAATAGATGAGAGAAGGGGAACATAGTTTTACAGTTAGCTTGACAACTTGGTTTCAAGAATGGGCGATAGTGGCTTAGATCCAGATGCTTTTGTTTAAACCACCTTTCTCCTATGCAAGGCATTCTAGTGGCCCTAGAGATGGCATAGGTGGTCAACTCAAATTTTATCCCGGCTAGGTGTACTTGATGTGTATGAAGGTTTAGGGCAAAGAGCTTGGTCAACTGAGGGTGAGTCTAGATCTTTTGTACCTTTTAACAGAATTCATAATAGCCCAACTCTTGAAAAAAGGTCAAAATAATAGGGGAGGCTATCAACTCTTCAATGCTTATAGGTTCAAACCTATTTGGCATCCCTCCCTTCCTTTTCTGCTTTTTAGGCCTTTGAGTTGCCTCATCTATGTCAACATTCTCTTCTTTAGACATTTTTTTTTCTTTACCCCTGCCTTAAGATCTTCAAAGAGAAATAGTACTGCTAGTGAAATGATGTGGAAAGGGATTTAAAGGAGAGGATGAGTTTTCTAACTAGGTCATGGCATAGCAGTGTGTAGGTCAAGTGTTACTTTCTAGGATTTCATTGCTTTCTCTAACACCAATTTTCAAATTTCTTAGTGGCCTTATCTTTAGAAAGCCATGCCTATGCAAGAAAAGTTTAAAATACCTCTTGAAGCGCCTCGACAGCAAAAGAAAAAAGCTCAAAAAACCTTGTGGGCAGAGTCAGGTCACCCTAAACGTGCCTTTGTGTAGAAGCTGTAAAACAGTGGCAAGAGTGCAGCACACTTCGTCGGGCGGCTTGGGTCATTCCTGAACGTGTCTTCATTCAACATCTGAAGTAGTGGCAGGAGTGCATCACGATGGTTTGGCGGCTCGGATCACTCTGAACGTTCTGTCATTCAGTGTTTGGTGCAGTGGCAGGAGGGCAGCAAGGTGGTCAGGAAACTCGGGCCACCCTGAACGTGTTGTCGTTCAGCATTTGGAGCAGTGGCAGGAGCGCAGCACGGTAGTCGGGCAGCTTGGGCCACCCCTGAACATACTGTCTTGCAGGGTCTAAACGTCAGGCACAAATTCATGAGCGCAACACCAATCTTGAGGTGCACAACGTGCAGTGTAAATTAACACAGCGAGACGCTATAGGCACGCAGTGCGACTCTACAGGAGCGGAGCGCCTGGAAAATTTTTCCCGAGGACTTCCGGCAGAAAACTTGAAAACCCTCACTGTGTGTGAAAATAATCAAAGGAGCGGGGAGATGTTTCTTTGTAGTGGTTTTTTTATACCTTTTGGTAAAAATAAAAGTTGAAACCCTCTTTATAAGGTTTGTTCTCTTTTCCCTTTTCTCAGTTTCTTTTAACTCATGCTTGCCCCTTTTGAAAATTTGAATATGCTTATAACTGTTCTTTTTAGAGAAAGAACCCTTCAACTGACATTTCTTGCCTCTTTTGGCTGATACTGTTCATCATTTTTCTATCTTTGGTGTAGTGGAGTATTTCTTTTCATGTCTGTCCCTTTTGGCCTCTTGAAGATGTCTTTAACTATTTTTTAGAGAAAAGACCTTTGAACTAACATTTCTTGCCTCTTGTTGATACTCTTCATCATCTTTCTGCCTTTGGTGTAGTGGAGTATTTGATCTTTAGGTCTGCCCAACCTTAGAAAGGTAGTTTGAAAACCCTTGAAACCATCTACTATGATGAAGGAGGTTTCTTTGTCACTATTTTGACCATCTTTTTCTATCTTCCCAAGCTTCTAAGTTTTTAGGGATACTTTAGAAAAACAAATAGTGTTATCCTCTAAGTTGTCAAAGAGACACTTATCAAACTCACTATTTATGTCTAAAAGCCTTCAATGATCATTTGAAGGGGTTTAAGGGTTCTTTGCCTTTATAACCTTAGCATTGCTCTATTGCTTGGTCAAAACAGTCATGAATCTTGATTCTCATCAAACACATACCTTGCTAGTTTCTTTTTGCTATGAATGGCCCTCTTATGATGATCCTCCTCTTTTACCTTATCTCATGGCTAATATGATGGCTTTTTGGTCTTCTTTGTAGGAATGTAAGCAAATGGAAGTTGTCCCTCTACCAGATCAAGAGGATATCTTTGTAGGTCTTTGATATTCTTTGGAAAATGATAAGCTTCATTCTTGTGTTCTCTTGACTTCACCTTTGAATATCTGTGGAAACAGTGAATTTAGAACCATGACAGTGCATAACCTAAGTGACCCTATTTGACTTATTATAATTTCCTTGGAATAGGTTTTTGACTGAAAACTTGAATTAGGGTTTGGATGGGGAGACAGGGTTGTTGACACTCTATTATGCACTACCATCCTAGACAACTAGAAAACCTTGTTTTTCTTCGAAGGGATTTAGAAAGGGAGTTTTGAACTGTAGGTTTTAACCCTGTACAGAAATTAGCTACAGACGAATCTTAAAAATAGAAAATAAACAATAGCGAGAGCATAAAACATAAAACAAATAAACACAGAGATTTTCCCCTGGATCCCAAATCGGGACGACCAGCTTGATTTTTCATTATATTCCTTTTAGTGTTACAACACATATATATACATGTCGAAGCATACATAAACCCAAATCCATTAACCCTGGATTAGAACATAACTGTAGTTCCCTTGAATGGATCTACAAAATATCAGGGGCCGAAAACCATCATGCCCCAAAACCATGGATGGGTTCGCCCACCAGAAAATAAGGACCAAAAACAATTTTTTTCGGGGCGCTTCCTTGGACCCCGACAAGGGGGTCTACTGCCCCCCCTGTGACCCCCCATACGTTGCACCCAATGCAATGTACAAGGGGGGATTCCCCCCCCATGCATGACTAGTCGTGGAAATATTATAACACAAACCCAACATTCTCCCACTTGTTGTTTTCTTTCCACAGGGGGCCATAGGAGAGCTGAGTCATTAGCCCAACTTTGCAACACCCATTGTTTCTCTACACCAAGAGAAATTCTGAGTGTTCATAGACTTTTTCAATGCATCTGCAACATTATTCAAAGTGTCCACCCTTACCAACAACACCCTTTTAGCTTCAACCATATATCTCACAAAGTCATATTAAACATCAATGTGCTTTGTCTTTGAATGATAAGCAGGGTTCTTAGCCAAGAAAATTGCACTTTGGCTATCACAGTCTATCCTTATAGCTTGATGCACCAACCCCATACTTGAACACAATCTCTACAACCAAACTGCTTCCTTGCTTGCATGAGTGGCTTCCATGTATTCTGCCTCTATAGTTGAAAGAGTCACTACAGACTGTCTTTTACTCATCCAACTGACTACACCTCCAAATAGGCTAAACACATACCCACTTATAGATCTTCTTTGGTCCAGATCTCCAGCCCAGTCTACATCAAAAAAACCTTGAATTTCCAACACTCTTTCCAATCCTAATCTTCCCTGGTAGCACAAGCCATAATCACTAGTGCCACACAAATATCTGAAAACCTACTTCACTGTTGTCTAATGCTCCTTCCCTGGGTTTGACATAAACATGTTCAATACTCCCACTACATGTGCAATGTCTGCTCCAGTACATACCATTGCATACATTAGGCTACCCACTACACTTGCATATGGAACACGGGACATATCCTCCTCTTCTTCTTGCGTCTTGGGACACTGTTCAACAGACATCTTTGTACCTATAGGAATCAGAACATTCATCGGTTTACTATCCTTCATATTGAACCTTTGAAATATAGTCTCGACATACTTCCTCTGGTTTAACTAGAGCTTCCTCTTTGCCCGATCTCTCTTAATTTCCATGCCCAAAATATAGTTTGCAGCACCAAGATCCTTCATGTCAATTTTGGAGAAAAACTGGGTCTTCAAATCTTGGATAATTTCTTTGTCATTTCCGATAAACAACATATCATCCACATACAATACCAAATAAATAACATGGTCACCAATTAATTTAAAATAAACACAGTGATCCTCCTTGCTTCTGGTGAAGCCAAGTCCCCGTATATAGGTATCAAATTTCTAATTCCACATCCTTGGTGACTGTTTTAACCCATACAGAGACTTCTTTAACCTGCATACCAACTCTTTCTTCCCCTTCAACTTAAAGCCTTCAGATTGTTTCATGTAGATCTCCTCTTCCAGATCCCCATGAAGAAATTTTGTCTTCACATCCATCTATTCTACCTGTAATGTTCCAAAAATTTTCGACAATAATTTGGAAGATTAATTTTTGCCGATTTCACTTAGGTGGAGAATAAATGGGTAAGGAGGCCCATGCATAATGATATTCTCAATAAAATCCCTCACAGTATGAAAGGGGATCATCTTTGGAGCTGGTTTTCACACCCTCATGTGTGAACAGGGTTATTTGCAAAGAGGCTTGGTTAAGTTTGACCAAGTCAATAGCGCTAGGCCAAGAGGTGGAGCACACTTAGAAAAGTAGCACAGTATGAATGAGGAAAGGGTTATTTGGTGGAGAAAACCCTAATAGGAGTGGGACCCATGGAGAGGGGCTTTCACTTGTTTAAAAGGAGGAAAAGGCAACCATTGTTTCTCATGCTTATGTTTATTCATCTCAATTGTCCATTAGACAATTGTGCATTCTTTGCTGCTTAGCAAGAATTACAAGAGGAATTCCTATTTAAGATTCCTTCTCCTTCTTGAGAGGTCTCTTAAGGGATTTTTCTTCATTTTCCTCACATCCAAGCTTAAGGCCAAGCATCCTCCATCATGACATCATTATTTCTGCAGCAGATTAATGTTGTGTTGCTAGGTGTTGCAGTGAGGGTTCACTACACCATCTCCTTCAGCTATTTTTCAGAGGAGGAGTCTCTCTTCCCTTTGGGATATTAGTTTGGAGGCACCCCAGAGCTTATTGCATATTTTGGCATCAAGGCTAACTCATTCCATAGCCCTATAACGTAGTTCCATCCAGTGATTGTGTTATTTTGAGAGGAGCATTTGCAGTGGGGCACTTGCAGAGTATTGGAGGGAGAGATCTTTGGTGAAGGGATTAGCCTTTCACTTGAAAGATCCATTGGAGGAGGTGCATTCAGTTGGAGCATCAGATTTAGCCAACTCCATCCAGTTCTATTTCTGAGTTGCTGCAGCTACCCAGCAACTCCGACATTTCTGTGGGTTTGCCATTTTGTATGTTTTGCAGCCAATCCTTTTAGGGATTGTGCATTATTGTTTCCCGGGGTTGAGATCTTGCTCCCCCTATTGTATTTGAGCCACATATTGACATATTTGTGTATTGACACTATTATGCAGCAGTTTCCCTTCATGGACTGTGCTGTCATAGCTTGAGCATGCATATGTAGCAGTGGATTTCTTATGTTTCATGTACTTGTCTCTTGAGGTTGAGCATTACCTATCTTGAGTAGCATTTCCTCAAGATCTTGTGTGTAATTTTTTATGCTATTATTTAATGAGAGGGCTATGATTTTCTCTTACATTTATATGAGTTGAGTATCGTTGCTGCACCATTATTGTGCTTTCTTATTGTTGGAGCTCCAACTTTAGAATATCTTGAGATATTCTCATTGTTGTAGCAAATTCCTTGAAAAAGGAATATTACAGTGGTATCAAAGCATGATCTCTGGCCCAGCCAGTGGATCTCAGCCATCATGCTATCAAGGAGAGAGAAGATGAAGACTCCATTATATGGAGAGAAAAGGGAAGATAAGCTTACCCAGCTTCTTCCAAGATCTTTACTGAGCATTCATGAAGAATTTGAGAAGATAAGGAGGGAGATTTGTCAAGAATCTCCAAGAGGTTTTGAAACCAAGTCAAACTCTAGATTTTCTTGTAGGGGATGTGAGCATGCAGCTACACCCTATGATATACAGTGTAGTCACATGGCCAGTTTTTCCATGAGAGAAGAAGAGGAAGAAGAAATGTTGAAGAGAGGAACTCTTAGAGGTTTCTTGCATGAATATGAATCTCAAACTTAGAAGTTTAGAGATCATTTTACTTTTCCGGAGTTTTGCAAGATCATGGTGAGGAGGAGCAAGAAACATAATGAGGATAGATTTCTTCTATCTATCTTTGATGGTTCCCCTACTTGTTCAGCCAGGGCTTGGATAGAAGAGCTAGACACCTTTTTACAGCAGCATCAGATTTCCGAAGATGAAGCCATCAGAGTAGCAGCGCTGCACTTGGGAGGTAAGGTCTATGCATGGTGGTTATTTGAGTCATTTACTTTGAAAAATGCAAATACCTTTTCCTATGCAATGTTCATTATAACTTTGATGAGGAGATTTGGTAGGAGGAATTCTGAAACACATGTGGAGGAAACAAACACATTCAAACAAACAAAAACCTTGCATGTGATGGAGGAAATCATAGACTCAAAAACATTTCAGAGAACCATGAAGGAGGTTGATATCTTGCATGATGCCTTGTTAGAGGCAAGATCTTCATTTTTGGCACAAGGAGGCAAAGACATCCTTTTTCCAAAAGAGGATCCCATCATTGGAGGGTTGCCGACTCATATTGAGGAAGCTGAGGGCAACAACGTTGTCATTTCAAGAGTCGATCTAGTAGCTCATGCAGAGGAAGGAGGATCTCTTGCTCCAATCAGAGGGATTCTTGCAGCTTTGCAAGGAAATCCATAGGATCTCATACATGGAGGTCCAAGCACAATCAATGGGCAGCATGATTGTCTAGCACTACAGCTGGAAGAAGGAGGAAGGGAGGAAGAGCAGCATCATGTGATGAGAGGCACACACCCTTCTCTATTTCAGTGAGCTAGTGCAAAGAGGAGGCAGACTGTATTGCACTGTGAGAGAAAGGGCAAGATTTCCCAACCATATGTACAGTCCACTCTTGACATAGATGTCTCACTGCATAGAGGCATTCCACCAGGGAGGCCACATGATCTATCATTGATGAGAGACATTTTGTCTTTGGATTCACTGCTCTTGGATTTTGGAGAGGTGAATAGTTTGGAGGAGAAATTTGGCATGAGGGATGTCAAAGTAGTAGACAGCAACAGGAGGAAAGCTACACATGCCAGATCACCAATGCTGTCTCTTGGGAGGATTGATCCTTATTGGAGATCTTAGTGCTTAGTAGAGTACTCCAAGGATCTTGGTGCATGCATGATTCTAGATGACCTGGATAGAGATGATGAGTATATGGTGGATGATGAGGTCATCTATTCACATGGCAGAGTCTTCTTGTCTAGATATTCTAGTCTCAAGGAGAAGTTGTTACATGCAGCACATGAGGACTTCTTCTCCATGCATTGTGATGCATATCTGACCTTGGCAGAGGAGTTCATTTTGGAGGGCATTCAGCAGGACATACATCGGCATATGAAGAGATGCAGAGCTCGAATGATGATGATGAGGATATCACATCCACCTTCCTACTCATTGGGAGTAAGGGAGTATTTTCAGTTGAGCCATTTCAGCTCAAGTCTTCGAGTACATAACGGAGAATGTACAATTTCATCTTATATTTTGTACTTCTTGTCTTTTTATGAGCAGCATATTGTACCAAGGAGGATTATTCCTTCTTTCATGTTGTATCACTATGTATTTGAAGCCATTTGTAGCATTGAGATTGGCTATCTCATTGGTGGTTTGTGGGAGAGGACACATGATTCTTGGTGTGTACCATTGGCACCAAATTGTACTTTCATGTTTATGTTTTGTAAAATGATTGTGGACGCATACAAGTGGCTAGGAGAGCACTTGTTTTCATTTGATTTGATGCAGGCAAGGGATGCACTGCACTGGTTCCTTGTGTGGGACCTTGATCCACTTTCCGGTTGTCATTTGGCAACTTGTTCTTATTGTACTTTGCTTCCATGTATCGCTGATATGTTTATATTCATGGGGAGCTTTTATTGGAGAGTGGGCCTGAGATTGAAGATGCCCATTGGGAGCGTGATTCTCCTTGCTATACATGTTGTACATTTCAGGAGGAACCATGGGCCAACCATGATTGCCACGTTACATTTATTTCCTTCTTGTGGGAGAAACCACTTGGAGATCTTGAGGAGGCATTCCATGGATCATGAGAAGATGGAGGAGTTAGCACAATCAACTATTTTCCCTTTGAGGATGAGGGAAGACTCATCTATGAGCCACTCCATTTATAGGAGCAAAACATATGGTGAGAGTATTGTTGATTTGCATGATGATTTGTCTATATATATGCATCTCTTAACCATATATGTGTAGGGATTTTCTCAAAGAAGGATTATTCTTCCTTCTAGATTTGATGGTATACATGAGGCCATTATGGATGATCACTCCATAAGTGAACATGGGAGGAGATTTATTGTGGAGAACATACTCACATTGCACATGACATCATTTACTTTCTCCAAGATATTGGGGCAGCAAGCAAATGGTGGGGAGGCCACCCATCATTTTATTTTCTATGGCAGTGGAGAGTCAAACTATGTTGGCTTCATTTGAGGGACCATTGTCCTTCTCCTTTAATTCACATGGCAGCCAGAATGATTCTCCTTATGGTTCCCTTGATTGATATTGCTGGAGCTTTTCTTGGGAGCATGATTGGAGGAGAGACACATTGGGTGGATGTGTCCTTGGAAGGAAATAACTCCCACACACTTTGCACTACATGTTCTAAAGGGAGCATGGAATATGGTATGGCCACTACAGTAGATCATTTGTTTCATTATAAGGTGATCCATATGAGGAGTGAGGATCCATATGATGATGACTTCCAACTCATCATATATGGAGAGACTTGGGCCAGCATGATTTGCAGCATTGGAGGAGAGGTCCTTGGGGATCTAGTCTTCATATTGCCACTTGAGGGCAAGTATTTTGCAGCCCAGGATCAACACTTTCTCTACACTTATCATGAGTGGAGAGAAGGAAAACGTGGGGTAGGCTACATTGTCTACCATGAGAATATTTTCATCCCACCTACTTTGCCGGAGCCAAAGGTGGAGGACAATTTCCAGGAGTTGCCTAGTTGGAAGGTAACTCATTTTGCATGGATGATTGCTTGGGGGATGGAGGATCCACATGAGGAAGATGTTCCTCAAACACTTCATAGACTCCATGCCTTGAGAGGAGGCTTTCCAATTCTGTCCTTGTAGTTTCTTTAGGACAAGCAACATTTGGGAGGGGAGGACTGTAATGTTCCAAAATTTTCCGACAATAATTTGGAACATTAATTTTTGCTAATTTCACTTAGGAGGAGAATAAATGGGTAAGGAGGCCCATGCATAATGAGATTCTCAATAAAATACCTCATAGTATGAAAGGGGATCATCTTTGGAGCTGGTTTGCACACCCTCATGTGTGAACAGGGTTATTTGCAAAGCGACTTGGTTAAGTTTGACCAAGTCAACAACATTGGGCCAAGAGGTGGAGCACACTTAGAAAAGCAGCGTAGTATGAATTAGGAAAGGGTTATTTGGTGGAGAAAACCCTAATAGGAGTGGGACCCATGGAGATGGGCTTTCACTTGTTTAAAAGGTGGACAAGGCAACCATTGTTTCTCATGCTTATGTTTATTCATCTCAATTGTCCATTAGACAATTGTGCATTCTTTGCTGCTTAGCAAGAATTGCCAGAGGAATTCCTGTTTAGGATTCCTTCTCCTTCTTGAGAGGTCTCTTGAGGGATTGTTCTTCATTTTCCTCACATCCAGGCTTGAGGCCAAGCATCCTCCATCAAGACATCATTATTTCTACAACAGATTAATGTTGTGTTGCTAGGTGTTGCAGTGAGGGTTCACTACGCCATCTCCTTCAACTATTTTCCAGAGGAGGAGTCTCTCTTCCCTTTGGGATATCAGTTTGGAGGCACCTCAGAGCTTATTGCAGATTTTTGCATCAAGGAAAACTCATTCCATAGCCCTACAATGCAATTCCATCCAGTGACTGTGTTATTTTGAGAGGAGCATTTGCAGTGGGGCACTTGCAGAGTATTGGAGGGAGAGATCTTTGGTGAAGGGATCAGCCTTTCACTTGAAAGATCCATTGAAGGAGGCACATTCAGTTGGAGCATTAGATTCAGCCAAATCCATCTAGTTCTATTTCCGAGTTGCTGCAGCTACCCAGCAACTCCGACATTTCTGTGGATTTTCCATTTTGTATGTTTTGCAGCCAATCCTTTTAGGGATTGTGCATTATTGTTTCCCGGGGTTGAGATATTGCTCCCCCTATTGTATTTGAGCCACATATTGACATATTCGTGTATTGACACTATTATGCAGCAGTTTCCCTTCATGGACTGCACTGTCATAGCTTGAGCATGCATATGTAGCAGTGGATTTCTTATGTTTCATGTACTTGTCTCTTGAGGTTGAGCATTTCCTATCTTGAATAGCATTTCCTCAAGATCTTGTGTGTAATTGTTGCTACTATTATTTAATGAGAGGGCTATGATTTTCTCTTACATTTATATGAGTTAAGTGTTGCTGCTGCACCATTATTGTGCTTGCTTATTGCTGGAGCTCCAACTTTAGAATATCTTGAGATATTCTCATTGTTGTAGAAATTTCCTAAAAAAGGAATATTACTCTACCTAAAAATTAAATGCAGCAGCAACAGATAAAAGTAATCTAGTAGAAGTAAATTTGGCAACAGGAGAAAAAATATCACCAAAATCAATTCCCGGCACCTAGGAATAACCTTTTTCTACCAACCGAGCTTTGTATTTCTCCACCTTGCCTTCTACATTCAAATTATTCTTAAACACCCATTTTATCTCGATGGGCTTCCTTCTAGTTGACAAATCCACCAGATCCCATGCCTCATTTTTATGCAAGGATTCCATTTCATCAACCATGGCCTCCTTCTAGAGTTTTCCATCCTCTGAATCTACTGTCTCCCTGACGGTTCTGGGATCATCATCAGTTATAGTTAAAGAAAAATTTGAACATAAAGAAGATGGACTATACCTTTCTGGTTGTCTTCTTTCCCGAACTGATCTTCTCACAGTTGGAGTTTGTGGCTCTTCCTCTTCTAAGTCTTCTTCTATTGTAGAGTCTGATTCATCCTCCTTTAGCTCAAACTCTATCTTCTCGGGTTCCTTTGGTAGGAATTCATGTTTAACAATATCTTTCACCTCTCTAAACACCACATCTTGGTTGTACACAACCTTCCTTGTTTCCAGGTTCCAAAGCTTGTAACCCTTTAAACCATCCTTATACCCAATAAAGATGCACCTTTCATATTTATTATCCAACTTGGTCCTTTTCTCCTTTAGAACATGTCCATATGCATCACATCCAAATACCCTCAGATGTGAAAGAGAGGGTTTCTTACCAATCCATACCTCATGTGGAGTCTTATCCTCCAATGCTGATGAAGGTGATCTGTTAACCAAGTAACATGTAGTCTCCACTACCCCTTCCCAGAATTCTTGTCCTAACCCGGTACCACTAAGCATGCTTCTTGCCTTTTCCATCTGCATTCTGTTCATTCTTTCTGCAACTCTGTTTTGATGAGGTGTGTATGGATTAGTCTTCTGTCGTGCTATACCACACTTCTTACATAACTCTTCAAATTCCTTCTTGAAAAACTCCCCACCATTATCTATCCTCAGCACCTTTATCTTCTTCTCTGTCTGGTTTTCCACCAGAGCCTTAAATTCTTTAAATCTGTCAAAGACTTGAGATTTCTTTCTCAAGAAATATATCCATGTATTCCTTGAGAATTCATCTATGAATGAAACATCGTATAAAGACTTACCCAGTGATGGAACCAACACTGGTCCAAACACATCATTGTCCACAAGCTCTAATATCTTGTTCGCCCTCTTAGCACCAGAAGGAAAACTCACCCAATTCTGCTTCCCATATACACAATGTTCACAAAAATTGAAATCCAGAGAGTTATTAGACATACCTTCTACCATACCATTTCCATGCAGTATTTGAAGCCCCTTCTCTCCAATATGTCCAAGCCTTTGATGCCATAACATGGTCTTTTCTCCAGAGACCGCTAGGATTTCTGCTCCACTTTCGGGAACCACAGAATTGTTGCACCCAACAATAATAGTGCTGCCCTGAAGCTTGTACAGAGTTCCAATCCAAACTCCCCGCATTAATACTAGTGCTCCCCGAACCATCTTATAGGTATATTTCTCGAACATTGTTTTTACACCTGCATCATCCAGCTTGCTTACAGAAATTAGATTTTTGGCCAATGCGGGAATGTGCAAAACACTAGGAAGTGTTCTAATCCTTCCACCTTGCAGCTTCAGCTTGACTTTTCCACGTCCAACGATTCTGGCCTTCCTATCATCTCCTAGGAAGACATCACCGCCATCATATTTCTCATACTCACAGAACCACTCCCTATGGGGAGTGAAGTGAAAATATGCACCCGAGTCAATTAACCATGACTCGTGATCTACATGTGTATTTGAAGAAGAATCCAAATACACATCCCCACCTTCATCCGAGTGGTTTTTGCCTCTGCGGAAGGGGCATCATCAGATCCATTTCCTTTCTCAGGAGCCTTAGATCTACAGTCCTTTTTGTAGTTCCCTTCCTTTCCGCATTTCCAACACACCTTTACAAACTTTCCAGGAGATTTAGATCTCCCTCTAGATTTAGATCTCCCTCTTGAAACCTTATTCTTGTTTCTATTTTGGGACCTTCCTTGTATAGATAAGGCATCTCCATTCTGACCCTCCATATTTCTCCATCTCATTTCCTCCGATAGAAATTCTGAGACAATATCATCAAAATTCAAGGTAGTTGTATTGCTACCTATTGGAATAACCAGAATGTCCCACGAATTTGGTAGAGAGATGCACTTATCTTCATCTGAGATTTTAATATCAATAGATGACAGCTAACTTACCACAGTATTGAAGGCATTCAGATGCTCTGTCACTGAGTCTCCATCCTTCATCCTCAAGTTATACATATTTTTCCGCAGGAAAAATTTATTCACCAGAGATTTAGATTGGTACAAAGTCCCTAGCTTGTCCCACATGGTCTTCATCGTAGCTTCCCGAGATACATTCAATAATACTGAATCTGAGACACACAACTGTATTGTGCTCTTTGCCTTCTGATCCAGTTTCTTCCAGTCTTCATTTGACATTGTCATTGGTTTAGTACTCGGATCTACTGCGATCCACTAATCTTTATCCACCAACAGATCCTCCATCTTGAGATTCCACAACTCAAAACTCTAACCATTAAATTTATCGATCTCTATCTTCTTACCGCTCACCATCTTCTTTCACCACAATATTCGATCCCGCATATCTCCCACTGAACAGGGTCTACCTCAGGCCTGACCAAAAAACCCCTCAGTAGAAAAGGCATCCCCTTGAAGCCGAAACTGCTCCGATACCAAATGTAGGTTTTAACCCTGTATAGAAATTAGCTACAGACGAATCTTAAAAATAGAAAATAAACAATAGTGAGAGCATAAAACATAAAACAGTTAAACACGGAGATTTTCCCCTAGATCACAAATCGGGACGACCAACTTGATTTTTCATTATATTTCTTTTAGTGTTACAACACATATATATATACATGTCAAAGCATACATAAACCCCAATCCATTAACCCTGGATTAGAACATAACCGTAGTTCCCTTGACCGGATCTACAAAATACCAGGGGCCAAAAACCATCATGCCCCAAAACCATGTGCAAACCCATGTGCAAAACCATGGATGGGTCCGCCTACTGGAAAATAAGGACAAAAAAAAAAAGTTTCGGGGCGTTGCCCCATGACCCCCCCGTACATTGAACCCAGCACAACGTACAGGGGGGGCTATCACCCCCCTTTTTTACCCCCCCACACGTGACTAGTCGTGGAAAGAATATAATAGAAACCACCATTGCTTGAGGCACTTAGTGAGTAGGGGAAAATTTTTAGTTTACTTGGCGAAATAAGGTATGAAAATAGAGGGCTCAGGCAAATAGAGACAGAGTGTTATAGGCAGAGGTGAAAAACATAGTGAGAGTGTGGGACATTAGTCTAGGGTTTGGTCTTGTCTGGGTGATAGATTGGTCATTCTTCGACAGGGAAATAGGATAGTGAAAAATTTCTCTTTGAGGAGATTTATAGAACTCACATGATTCTTGAATTTTGTTTCTAGAAATCTAGGACAAAGCATTTAGTCATCTAAACAGGTAAAAATTACTGATGACTAACAGTGGCTCCACTTAGGGAGGGCAGCTCCTTTTCAGGAGGTGATCTAAAAATGAAACCATTTGCATCTGTTACACCATTTTTTGGTCATCTAACCTATTATCATTAGATGAACCCAAGTACACCATGTAAGACCAATTTTACCCTAAGTAAAATTGCCTTCACTATGTTAAATAACTTAATAAACCACATTTATTAGGTTGTTTATGGTCTAAATAGGAAACCCCAAAAGGAAATATTAAACAAACCTATAATTGTTTGATTTTCCTCATGGAATAATTAATTAAACCATATTTTAATTATTATTCCCAGTCATGTTTAACCCAAAAACAAAGAAATTAATTAGATAAACCTCTATTTTATCTGATTATTTTCTAGGAATAATTATTTAAATCTTATTTAGATAATATTCCTTGTTAAATATGACCAAATCACCCACAAATAATTAAATAAATCATTATTTATTTAATTATCCTTCAACCACTTAAAAAGATAAATAAATCATTTATTTATTTATTATTAACAAATAAAGGGATTTGACCCAAGTCAAATACTTTTTCCCTCCAACAAATATAATAAAATATTCCATAAAAGATGGATCTAGATTTGGTTAACATTATTTTAATCATGCACCAAGATCTAGAATGACCCAATATTTTTTTATAAATAGGAGGGTTTTTCCTACCATTCTTCACCTTTTGTTGCCTATTAGATCACTCTGGATCTATACACTTGGTCCCATTTTTCCATCATTTGTTGTGTGAGCTCCCATTGAGCTCTATTCTTTACATTGGGTTTTCTACACCAACAAGAGAGAGAAATCTTAGATCTGAAGTGCTGAGGACTTCCAAGAACCCATCCCACTGAGGAGAATTGGATACGCCTTCTTGTTTTCCTCCCAGGTGCCCGATTAATACAAAAATTCTTTCAAAAGTTGTTCTTGTCTTGTCTATTGGTATATGGAGCAAACCCTTATTTTTACTGCTTAATGTCTTTCCATGCATAGATCTGGTTTTTTGCAGCTCTGTTCTTGTTCAACTAACCGCAGATCTGAAGATATTGGCAGCCACTTTTGTTGTTAGGGCTATTAGTTATGCGTAGTGTTGTACATTGTTCCCCTCCATTCAGATTGAGCCATCGATCCCTTTCAAACCTGTTTCCATTATATTTCATGGCTAAAAAACCCCCATGCCGCTCTAAAAATACGCTGTTCAAATGTTCAAAATTCATATTTTATATGTCGGGCCGAAGCCCCTTAGGCTTTAGCCCCCCCCGCCTTGATTTTCATATGACCCGAGTCCAGGACCATAGGCCAGAAGAAAAGGGGGGCTTATCATTTGAGTCCCGAGCGTCGTCACAGCCGTCCGATTCAATTAAATCAACGGCACGGTAGCTAACTTATTGGCAGGGCCCCCCATATGTACAACACACGCCCGAAACAGGCGGTATTGCCCCGCACCATCCTCGACAGAGCAGTGGTTTTCCCCGCGGAGGCAGCGATGCCATAAAACTCATGCCATGTGTTCTTGGTACGAGCGAGAAACCACCCATCCCCCGCGCGTTAAACTTCAACCGATGGCTGGGCAGCGGGATTCACAGAGACCGTCGAATCTCCAGATCTCCATCCAACGGCGGAGATGTAACTAAATCGTCCGCCCTTCGATACGTACCCGCCAGGTCCCACAGCCCGCCACCGTGTCACTGTTACACTCCTCCGCCCATTAATCCACTCGCCACGTCGCCTCCCATTCGCTCCCTGTTCGCCTACGTGTCTCTCCCCCCGTACATCCCTCCGCGCCAATATATATATATGTTTTTATGTGTTTTATTCACATTTGCCGCTAATTTTTCCTCTCGACCCCACTGTGTGACATTTCGTTCTTTTTGCGAAAAGCCTCCATTGTTCGCTCCCAACACCCCATATGTCATCGTTTTTGGTCTGTCTCCCCATCACCTCCTCCATTCACACTTCCGTCACCTCTGCCTTCGTCTGAGTCCGTTTTTCTAACAGTTTCGGGGTTTTGCAGGTTCTAATGGTAGAAGAGGCGTCTAAATCCACCGCCTCCGTTCCAGAGAATCAAGAATATATCAGAAGGTGATTTCCTGCAGGCGAAATTTAATGGAAGAGGCTGAGAACAGATGCATGAAATGACAGCCATTAAAGAAAATACAGATGCAAATTTTCGGAACCCTCCAGAAAAGTTCACCTCGCATTTAAGGTCCGGGACTCTAATTCAAAATCAAAGGCCAGGCATACAGTACTGGATGGGAAATTTTCTCAGGACTCTCATGGTAGCAGATTTACCTTCAGCCAGAAGCATCCCGATGTATATATTTTATTATTTCTGTCTTGTACATAAGGAGATTTTTATCTCCCAGCATTAATTTCTGTATATAGGTGGTTAGGTATTTATTTATAACTTGTCATTCATAAAAAAAAGGCGCGAGTGTTTTCCGCCATTGGATTGAAATGTAGTCATTAATTGCTCCTTTTTCTTCCCCCCCCTTCCTCTAGAAGTTTGAGTCTTCTCTATAAATACCGAAAAAGAAAACATTGTTGGGGTTCCAGATTTCTGTAAGCAAGCCGAGCAGTGAGAAGACTACGGTATTCATCTTGTGATATTTCTGTATGAAGTTTCAGAGCCCGTAGGGTCTCAGTGAGGAGGGGTTATGACTGTATTGAGGATTCTGGTCTTTGGTATATTACAGTATGTAACTTTTCTCATGTGTTAATATATCATCCTTTTTCATGCAAACTTTCTTCTTGTATCATGTTCTAGAATGCGAGTGGCTCACTAGTTTGCAGTGAGGATTCATCTTAAGTGGTGCCCTTTCTGGAATTAGTCAAGCGCTTTAAATAGGCCTAGAAGTGATATGCTGTTCCATGATTCGCTCTTTTCATAATTTCTGCTATATTAGTGGCTTAAGGATTCGTAAATAGATGCGCCCTTCTGCCAGTAATATCTTCTTATGTTCCCTCATTGCCTGCACTTCTTGATATTTAATCTCTGTGGTATATTATATGAACCGGCCCTCTTTACAGTAAAGCGGTCTCTTAACTGTCTGATACTCCTGTGCTGAAGTCTTACATGATGTCTTTACCTTAATCCTATCTTTGTATCAGCCTCTGAGAGAGAATTTGGACCAAATTAGATCTAATTCAATTTCCTTGTTTAGAACAAGAGATAGTAGGTGAGTCTCTTGGCCTAACAACCCAAACTATAAAAGACTCCTTGCTATATTAAGATGTCCTAGGCACTGGTCTATGGCAACTCTAGGCTGTCTCTAGGAGGGTGACTAAATCATCCACAACATCTTTTTGGCGCCGTTGCCGGGGACACGAATTCAAGAATATCATTTTCCCTGGGTTTTTTGACATCTTCTTTCACTCTCTAATCAGGTGAGCACAGAGAGGTGAAGAGTTGCAGATTTCTCACCTTGGCGACTCCATTGGTCTTTATTTGATAAACCTTATCGTTAGTCCTGGCTCCTCGTAGGCCGCATTTGAGGTCAGATACAGCTCAACTGAAAACACCCTACGTGTCTGACCCAGAGAAAACTATTCATAAAAGAGTTTGGAAGGAGAGGAAGTCAGCCTATGCTGAAAATTTGGAGTGTTCTGTTGAAGATTATCCGCCCTCTTCTTCTCAAGAAGTTAGAACAGAAAATCCCGAGTTTTGTTTAGAAACCCCACGTAGGGGAAGTGCCTCAATTGGAGAAGAATCTTATCCTATTCTCGGGGCTGAAGAGATTAAAGAGGTCACTGAGGTAGCTCCTGTTAATCGAGAGCTTTTCCCGTACACACCTCAGACCTCGGTACAATATATTCCCATTGTTATTCACACTCCGCTTCCCCCTACCCCTCTCCCTTCATTTGTGTCTCAGACTGTTGTACAACCTCCACCGCCCCCAATGGCCAATGTTCCTGCATTTCTCCTCAACAAATATGCTCCTCTGGCTTTACCCCAGGTGTTGAATGATATGCCGCAGGATTATCTGAAGATTCTGCCAAGATTCAATGGTGAAAATGATATCGATGCTCAGAAACATCTCGAGACCTTCTGTTCTTTTGCAGAAAATTTGAATGTTGAACACCTAGATGTGTTTTTGAGATTATTTGTGCAGTCTTTGGAAGGAGAAGCCAGAAAATGGTTTAAGACATTGGGAAATCGTTCTGTGACAACCTGGGATCAGATGGAAAACGTTTTTCTCAGGAAGTGGGGAGAAAAGAAGGATTATGGAATGTGCCTTACTGAGTTTAATACTATCAAGAAGAAACAGACTGAAGGGGTATCAGAATTCATCAAAAAGTTCAACAAGTTATATCTAAGTTTACCTCCGGAAATGAAGCCAAATGAAGCTGCTGCCAAGATAATCTTCATAGCAGCCTTCGACTTTGACTTTGGATTCTCCTTGAGAGAAAGGAAACCTGCCACACTAGATGATGCACAATCGGATGCTCTGGAACTAGA
The DNA here is from genome assembly GCA_034641835.2 of Pinus albicaulis. Classification (NCBI taxonomy): domain Eukaryota; kingdom Viridiplantae; phylum Streptophyta; class Pinopsida; order Pinales; family Pinaceae; genus Pinus; species Pinus albicaulis. The sequence continues at coordinate 45,262 of JAXQQM020073222.1, forward strand.
AGCGAACTTTGCCTCCACAGGAAAGTTAAAAGGGAGAATTGAACTAGATGCCAGGAGGAAAGGTAAAGAGGAGGTTTCTACCTCTAACCAGGATAAAGATTCAGATAAAATGGATGAAATAGGTAAAATGATAAAGAAGATGGTCAAGATGGAACTAGAAGCTAAAAACGCAGCTCCCAAGAACTATTACAATGCTCCGAACAGAGGGTACCATCCCCAGTATAAGAGGCCACCTCTCCAAATATTGTCGCGAGAGACAAGGGAGCAGCAAGATCAGGTACCTCACCCCTTGTACCTGGAAGGACCAGCAGATGACTCCACTAGAGAGGCAGCCTATGGATTAGAAGATTCCAATCTGGCTTTTTCAAACAATGATGATATGGACTGTCCCCTGCAAGAAGAAGATGAAGAAGCAGACATTGACCATTATTGCAAGCAATTTGCTGATTTCATGGAATCCCAATTCAATGTCAAATATGATCTCAGATCCTCAAGGAAGAGGACCCGAACTCAGGAGCAAGAAGAAGATCCACCTCAAAAAGAAACATCTGCTCAGAAGGAATCAGCAACAAAGAAATGCGTAGAAAAAGGTAAGAATCTCCTGAATATCCCCTTGCAGTCAACTGATCAGTTTCCTTCTTCCTCTAAAGTAGCCAGTCCTTCTAATGCTGAGCCAGTGTCAAAAGAAGTCAAGTCCTCAGTTGAGAATAAGGAGTCAAAGGAAGTAATGATAGAAAAGTCCACATATGCTTTTAATTTGCAAAGAGAGCTTGAAAAGATTAAGATTCCTGTTCCTCTGACTGAATTATTAAAACAGCCTGTATATCAGTCTCAGGTTACCTCTTTCATGCCTCTTCCTGAACTTCCAATTACACCTGATAGTCTAAATCTTCAAGAAGAAAGACCCATGGTAGTCTTTGGCCCACACGTTGAGGAGGTAGACCCTTCTACTCCGCCCTTTTATGTGTCCCTAGTCATCCATGACCTGCTGCTTCACAATTGTATGCTAGATTCTGGGGCTTCCCATAATCTTATGCCTCTGTCTGTCATGGAGCAACTAGGACTGCAAATTACAAGACCATACAAAGATCTATATTCATTCGATTCTAAAAGGGTTAAATGCTTAGGAATGATAAAAGATTTAGTAGTCAATTTAGCTCAAATCCCAGTGAAAAGTGTGGTCATGGACATTGTGGTCGCTGATATCCCAGCTCGCTTTGGCATGCTGTTGTCAAGGTCCTGGGGTACTAAGATTTGGGGATCAATTAAATTGGATTTAACATATGCTACTGTCCCAGTCTTTGGTGGTCAGGAGAGGAGGCTTTATAGGGAGACCAGATTTGTTAAAATGGTGACCACTGCTGATTGTTCAGACAATTCTCCAGTTTATATTAAAGAGGGTGATTTCTCATGTTTTGTGTTAGAAGAGAATCAAAACTGTGTACACGAGCCCCTCTTTGGTCAAATCCAAGCCGAACAATCCAAGGAAGATCAGGAATCAGAAATATGGACTTTGCATTTTGATGGAGCAAACTCCAGGGAAGGTAATGGGGCTGGGGTATTGTTAATCTCCCCCACAGGAAAATGGGTACCACTGGCTTTCAAACTGGAGTATGAAGCTACCAACAATGTAGCTGAGTATGAAGCATTGTTATTGGGCCTACAGACAGCTAGAAATATGGGCATCCAATTTTTGAAAGTGTTCGGGGACTCTGAGATAATAGTGAGACAGATTAAGAGTGAATGTCAAGCTAAACATCCTCAGCTCAGAGCATACAGAAACGAAGTATGGGACATGATAGAAAAATTCTTCGCAGCGTTTAACATACATTTCATGCCCCGGGAGAAAAACAGAATAGCAGACTCTCTTGCTGTGGCTGCCAGTACATTCCGGCCTCCTCAGAATCCATTATTAAGATATGAAGTGGAGGTACGTTACAGACCATCTATCCCAGACAATATAAAGCATTGGTAGGTCTTTGAGGATGACGAACAGATGAAAAGATTCATGGAGACAGTGGGAGAATTCACAGGCATGGAAATTGATGATGATGAGGAGGAAGAAGCTGAAAACATTGCTGAAGGTAAATGGGAAGAGAATATAGCAGGAAATAAAGTGCTGCAGTTAAAAGGAAATGTCATCCCCAGGGGCCTAGTGCCTCTAGAAATATTATTCAATAAGAACGATGTTCCCATGCAGCCAAACAAAGCAGTAGAAGAAGACCAAATGAGAGATTTGAATCTGGGTACTGCTACTGATCCCAAAATTGTTAAATTATCTAAAAGAATCTCAGAAGAATACAAGGAAAAGTATTTCAAATTATTTCAGTCTTATAAAGATGTTTTTGCCTGGTCCTATGAGGACCTAAAAACTTTTGATGTAAATATTATACAACACAAGATTCCACTCAGGGAAGATGCAAAGCCATACAAACAGAAGCTCAGGCAGATTAATCCCCTGCTTCTTCCCTCAATTGAAAAAGAAATTAGAAAATTGTTGAAGGCCAAAATAATTGTGCCCTTGAGGTACTCAGAATGGATAGCGAATCTTGTTCCTGTCAGAAAAAAGAATGGAGAAATCAGGCTGTGTGTAGACTTCAGAAATTTGAATAGAGCATCTCTCAAAGATAATTACCCACTACCTAAAATGGATCACATCCTGCAGAAAGTGGTGGGAGCATCCAGAATGTCAATGATGGATGGATTTTCAGGCTACAATCAGGTAGCTGTTTTCCCAGAAGATCAGAAGAAGACTGCGTTCACCACACCATGGGGAACCTTTATGTATGCAAGGATGCCATTTGGACTGATTAATGCCGGTGCTACTTTTCAAAGGGCAATGGACATAGCCTTTGTGGGAGAACAGGACAAGTTTCTAGTAGTATATCTTGATGACATCACGGTATTCTCAAAAAGTGATGATGAGCATATTGCACATTTGAGAAGAACTTTTGAAAAATGCAGAAGGTACGGCCTTTCTCTGAATCCCCAAAAATCTTTGTTTGCATTAGACGAAGGAAAACTCTTAGGACATATTGTGACTAAGGATGGTGTAAAAATTGATCCTAAGAGAGTTGAAGTAATAAATAGCATTTCTCTGCCAAGAAATAAGAAAGAAGTACAGGTATTTTTGGGTCGAATAAACTTTTTAAGGAGATTCATTCCTAACTATGCAGAGATAGTTAGGCATATAACCAATATGTTGAAAAAGGATAGTGAAGTTAAGTGGTCCCAGGAGTCTAGGGATGCATTTACAAGAATTAAACAAGCATTTTCTGAAGCTCCCGTGCTAGCAGGACCAGACTACAGTAAGCCATTTATGGTATTTTCATTTGCTTCACCTCATACAATTGCTGGAGTGTTATTGCAGAAAAACGAAGAAGGATATGAACAGCCCATAGCATTCTTCAGTCAGGTATTGTATGATGCTGAATTGAAATATAATATACTGGAGAAGCAGGCATATGCCCTGGTAAAGTCCCTTAAAGCTTTTAGAGTTTATATTTTGCAATCCCATATTACTGCTTATGTTCCCACAGCAGCTGTAAAAGACATTCTAGTTCAGGGAGACAGTGAGGGCAGAAGGGGAAGATGGATTGCAAAAATCCAGGAGTATGATCTAGACATAAAGCCTACTAAACTGATCAAGGGACAGGGACTTGCCAAGATGTTATCTGAATATAATCATCAGGCTCTGGGCATTAATCTATCCATGGTGGCAAATGAAGAATCAGAAAGAGAAGAGGAAAAACATGGACTAGAAATGGCCACACAGAAGATACACATGAAGTATCTGACTAGTCCTTGGTATAAACAAATAGTTGAGTATTTTTTGACGCTTACCTGTCCTCCAGGATGTGACAAGGTAAAGTACAGAGCCGTAAGGATGAGGTCTCAGAAGTATGTCATTGCCAATGGACAGCTCTATTGGAGAGACCCTTTGGGTATATTGCTGTTATGTCTCATAGAAAATGAAGTGCAGAATGTAATGACAGAATTCCATGATGGAATATGTGGAGGACACTACAGCTGGAGGGCTACAACCAATAAAATCTTGAAGGCTGGTTTTTACTGGCCAAAATTGTATCCTGATACCTTTGCTTGGGTCAGAGCATGTGACAAGTGCCAGAGGTTTGCAGAAAGACAGAAGTTAGCATCTTTGCCCCTGATCCCCGTTCATGTAAATGAACCCTTCCAGAAATGGGGATTAGATTTTATAGGAGAAATACACCCCCCATCAAGTGGCCAACATAAATGGATACTCATAGCCACAGACTATTTCACGAAATGGGTGGAAGCCATACCTACAAGAAGAGCTACAGATGCTGTAATCATGAATTTTTTAGAAGACAATATCATATCTAGGTTTGGCTGTCCTGCAAATATTGTAACTGATAATGCTCAAGATTTTAAGTCTGCCAGATTTGTAAGTTTCTGCCAAAGGTATAATATTGTATTAACTCATTCCACGACATATTACCCCCAGGGGAATGGTTTAGCAGAATCATCTAATAAAACCCTGGTGAGGGCCCTGAAGAAAACAATAGCTGAAAATTAGAAAAACTGGGACTCTCAATTGAAGTTTGCTCTGTGGGCAAACAGGATAACCAGCAAAAGAGCAACATGAAGGTCTCCATATGAGCTGGTGTATGGGCGGGCTGCAGTATTTCCTGTGCAATTGGCATTACCAGTGGCACGTTTCTTGCAGGAAAACCAGGATGAACTGGATGAGATGACTAGGAGAATTAATCAGCTGGTAGAGCTGGAGGAAACCAGGAACCAGGTAGACCAGAGATTAATGGAATACCAGGAGAAAATGAAGAAGGTCTTTGATCAGCATGCAAAGGATAGAAATTTTCAAATTGGAGACTTGGTTCTTAGGTGAGATGTTCGCAGAGCAGAAAAGGGAAAGCACGCTAAGTTCGATCCATTATGGTTTGGTCCGTTCAGAATCGTGAGTCAGGGGGGGAATAATACTTTTATGTTGGAGAATCTACAGGGTGATTTGTTAGATGCGCCCGTGTATGGCCAATTCCTCAAGCCATACTTTCAATTCTGACCCAGGTGAAGAGTGCCAGACTGTATATACTGTATATAAATTGCTTTCATTCTAGTTTTTACAAAAGAAAAAGGATGCTGATGAGTTACCGGAAGGTGGAGCGCAGAAGGAATTGAGCGACAGAATGGAAATTTTGAATAGTCTGCGTGTTCTCGACATGTCCGAAGCCGAGCATGCCGTCCCCAGATGGAGCCGATGTTGTACATTGTTCCCCTCCATTCAGATTGAGCCATCGATCCCTTTCAAACGTGTTTCCATTATATTTCATGGCTAAAAAACCCCCATGTCACTCTAAAAATACGCTGTTCAAATGTTCAAAATTCATATTTTATATGTCGGGCCGAAGCCCCTTAGGCTTTAGCCCCCCCCCGCCTTGATTTTCATATGACTCGAGTCCAGGACCACAGGCCAGAAGAAAAGGGGGGCTTATCATTTGAGTCCCGGGCATCGTCGCAGCCGTCCGATTCAATTAAATCAACGGCGCGGCAGCTAACTTATTGGCAGGGCCCCCCATATGTACAACACACGCCCGAAACAGGCGGTATTGCCCCGCACCATCCTCGACAGAGCAGTGGTTTTCCCCGCGGAGGCAGCGATGCCATAAAACTCATGCCACATGTTCTTGGTACGAGTGAGAAACTGCCCATCCCCCGCGCGTTAAACTTCAACCGATGGCTGGGCAGCGGGATTCACAGAGACCGTCGGATCTCCAGATCTCCATCCAACGGCGGAGATGTAACTAAATCGTCCGCCCTTCGATACGTACCCGCCAGGTCCCACAACCCGCCACCGTGTCACTGTTACACTCCTCCGCCCATTAATCCACTCGCCACGTCGCCTCCCATTCGCTCCCTGTTCGCCTACGTGTCTCTCCCCCCGTACATCCCTCCGCGCCAATATATATATATGTTTTTATGTGTTTTATTCACATTTGCTGCTAATTTTTCCTCTTGGCCCCACTGTGTGACATTTCGTTCTTTTTGCGAAAAGCCTCCATTGTTCGCTCCCAACACCCCGTATGTCATCGTTTTTGGTCTGTCTCCCCATCACCTCCTCCATTCACACTTTCGTCACCTCTGCCTTCGTCTGAGTCCGTTTTTCTAACAGTTTCGGGGTTTTGCAGGTTCTAATGGTAGAAGAGGCGTCTAAATCCACCGCCTCCGTTCCAGAGAATCAAGAATATATCAGAAGGTGATTTCCTGCAGGCGAAATTTAATGGAAGAGGCTGAGAACAGATGCATGAAATGACAGCCATTAAAGAAAATACAGATGCAAATTTTCGGAACCCTCCAGAAAAGTTCACCTCGCATTTAAGGTCCGGGACTCTAATTCAAAATCAAAGGCCAGGCATACAGTACTGGATGGGAAATTTTCTCAGGACTCTCATGGTAGCAGATTTACCTTCAGCCAGAAGCATCCCGATGTATATATTTTATTATTTCTGTCTTGTACATAAGGAGATTTTTATCTCCCGGCATTAATTACTGTATACATATGGGTGGTTAGGTATTTATTTATAACTTGTTATTCATAAAAAAAGACGCGAGTGTTTTCGCCATTGGATTGTAAATGTGTAGTCATTAATTGCTCCTTTTCTTCCCCCCCTTCCTACGAAATTAAGTTTAAGTCTTCTCTATAAATACGAAAAGAAAACATTGTTGGGGTTCCCGATTTCTGTAATCAGCGAAACGTGAAGACTACGGTATTCATCTTGTGATATTTACATATGATTTTTCGAACGTGAGATCTTTCCGATGAGAGGGAGTTATGAGCGCGGTAAGGATTAAGTGCGGTATATTGCAGTATGTAATTTCTCTCATGTTTTAATATATCATCCTTTTTCATGCAAACTTTCTTCTTGTATCATGTTCTAGAATGCGAGTGGCTCACTAATTTGCAGTGAGGATTCATCTTAAATGGTGCCCTCTCTGGAATTGGTCAAGCGCTTTAAATAGGCCTAGAAGTGATATGTTGTTCCATGTTCACACTTTTCATAAGTTCTGCTATATTAGTGGCTTAAGGATTCTTAAATTGATGCGCCCTTTTGTCAATAATATCTTCTCGCGTTCCCTCATTGTGCACCCACTTCATGATATTTAATCTCTTTTGTGGTATATTATATGGAATGTGGCCCCTCTTCTGATAAAAGCGGTCTCTTAAGCCATGCGATACTCCTGTGCGGAAGTCTTGTGATGTCTTTACCTTAATCCTATCTTTGTATCAGCCTCTGAGAGAGAATTTGGACCAAATTAGATCTAATTCAATTTCCTTGTTTAGAACAAGAGATAGTAGGTGAGTCTCTTGGCCTGACAACCCAAACTATAAAAGACTCCTTGCTATATTAAGATGTCCTAGGCACTGGTCTATGGCAACTCTAGGCTGTCTCTAGGAGGGTGACTAAATCATCCACAACACGTAGCTAAAGTGGTCCTTTTTCGTACACTTCGACAAAGGATTCATACTAACAAATGGCGACTCCACACGGGTTTTAAATTACGACCGCTGTTGTTTTTCATATTCCTGCATATCCAGCTACTTCAGAACCTAGGGTTTCTTTTCAGCTGTTTATTTTTCATATTTTTATGTTGTTTTTCTCACATAAAGCCCTAAAACATTAAAATTTTTAACTTCCGTGTGTTTCTGGCCCTATTGCGCAGGTAAGCGACACCAGTCGCAACTGAGACGGCAACTTTTCTGAAAATTTTCCGCCGAGACAACCGGAACGGGGGGTCACACTTTTTGGCCCATAACCTACGACCTGGACCTCCAGGTCACACTTTCCAGCCTATTTTCTGCGACCTGCACTGAAAACAGGTCAGAACCTGCGACCTGCCAATTTTTCAGTGATTTTTCTGCAATTTTTCTGGGTTCTGCCGAAGCTTCTTTCAGGGTTTTCCAGCCTCTATTTCAGCCCGCTTTGACCTGGTTCTGATCTATTTTAGCTCATCTAAGTGGGAACCTAGCCCCCCAGGGCTTCAGTACCCTCCACTTTTTGTGGACGAGTTTTTAGCTGTTTCAGCCTCTGTTTTTCTGAGTTTCAGCCTCTCCTTTTCCAGATCTGATACCTCCTTTTCAGATCCTTTTAAATCAGCCTCTTTTCCTTTCAAATCACCTCTTGTTGTTTTTTTTGGACCTCTCTTTAGGACCTCCTCCCTGTCCTTTCCGCTTTTTGCTGATTTCCTCCTTTTTTCCAGCCACCTTGCCTCTGTCTCTTGGCTGTGATCTGTACCTCTTTTCAGCAGCTTTATCCTTTAGATCCCTGTCCCTTTTGACCTTAGATCTATTGGCCTCTTTTCCGTGTGTTTTACCTAGATTTTTCCCCTTTTTGCACTTAGTTTTGAGAGACCCGCCTTCTTGGGTTCGATAGATGCACAAGTAGCTGTTAATTTTCTGTTATTTCCGCATTATATACTGTTCTCTGCAGGTTTATTTTCAGTTACGCAGCACACTTTTTTCTTGCTCTTAAAACGAAAAGGGTTTAAAAATTAAAATTAATGCATGCCACACACTAACCCTAAGTGAAGAAGTGCCTGGTTAACACCGCCTGGCAAAGACTCTAAAATCAATTGTCACTGCACCTTTTCTGCCCTTGACCTCACTTGATTATGTCCCTTTCTGCCCCTGTCGGTTTCCTTCTTCCTATCATCATTTCGCCCCCAAGGCGCCTTTCCTGGAGACTTCTTGGCCTTCACCCTCAGTTTTCGGTCGATCGACCTACTCCAACCCGTCGTCGTCGAGCCAATCCTTCTTCGAGTCCTCACTCCGACTCCTCTCCTGATTCATCGGGTCCTCCTTCTCCTCCTGGTTTCCCCCTGTCACCTTCACCATGTCTGGTCCAGGGCCTAACACTAGTGGTCCTCCAAGCCCTAATGCCAGACCCACTACTAGCGGAACCACCACAGGAACTGCCTCGGCCATACCCTTGCTGCCGTACATTGCAGGCCTCAGCCTCCCCGATTTCAATCATTTGATCAATGACCCTATTCGCCACGATGTTGGTTGGCCTTCTATGCCAACCAAGCTCCCCTCCGACATCCCTAAGTTTGAAGGCCTTGCTGGAGAAGATCCAACCAATCATGTTCGATCTTTCCACATGTGGTGTTCCTCCAATTCCATTACCGATGACTCCATCCATCTTCGTCTATTCCAACGCACGCTTACTGGTGAAGCTTCTAAATGGTATGTCGACCAAGCCACCTCTTCCCATACCACCTTTGTGACCATTTCCCAAGCCTTTTTATCTTACTTCCAGCTCCCTCTCCGATACGATACCGGTATGGAGCTCTTGACCTCTTTTAAGCAAAAATCTTCGACCCGCCTTTCGACCCATGTTCAGGAATGGCGACGGAGACGCAGCTTATGTCGAGCTCCCCCCTTCGAAGATCGAATCTATATGGACTGGTTCCTTCGCTCTCTCTTAGCTCCCAATGGCAAAAATTTCGCCTCCCATTTCCCTCAAACTGAAGAATCCGTCCTCCAAATAGCCTTGAAATATGACCTGATCTACGCCCAGTCTGGTTATGTTTATACCGTCCTTCCTGACCTCCCCAGGCCCGGTGGCGCTAACGCCCTGGGGGCATCTCATTCTGCTGACGGTATCATTGGAGCCCTTTCCCATCCGTATGCTCAACCTCCTACGAGCTACGGTCTTCCTCCTGGAGGGGCCAGCACCTCTAGCACTCTTCCCCCTCCCAGTAGCATGTACCCAGGATACGGCATGCCTCCTCCTTTTTCCCAACCTCCTGCTTACCTCAATGTTGCCCAACCTAATCATTATCCTTATCCATAGCCTGGTATGCCAGCTCCTCCAGCATATGCGCTTCCACCTCCTTTGCCTCCTCAACCCCAGCAACAGCACCTACAGCCCTCTCCAGGGCACGTATTTGCACAACAGGGTGTGACTAATCCCCCTTCTTCTCAAAGAAGGTGGCGAGGCAATCCAAATCAATCTGCCCTTGGTACTCATGGACCCAATCCTCCAGGTTTTGACCCTAACACTGCTAACCAGCAACAGGGCACTCAGCCCAAGCCGGACAGGCCTCTTCGTACTAACAAGCCTTGTTCGTGTTGCGGTGTTTACGGTCATTACACCCACGATTGTCCCCTTTTACCACAGATGCAGCAGATGTGGGAGTCTCAAGCCACATTGCGCGGACAACATGCCTCCCCTCATGCTCCCCCTAATGTGGCCTCTACTCAACCAGCTGTCTTTACTGATCCTTTCCCTCAGCAAGGATTCGTGGCTACCCAACCACCCAACAGGCGGGTCTCCACTCCTCCTTCCATTTCTGGTTCCTCTGATTACCAGATCCTTATGATGAACTCCGATCCATCCTCACCCGTCGACCTTCACCTTCAAACTCGGTCTCGCCAGTACCCCAAGCCTCCCACTCAGTCTACCCCCGAGCCTCCTTCTTCAGGTTCTACAGAGCCTCTTTCGACATCCAGTGGCCCCTTACATATCCCTCAACCCAAAGTTGAGGTTCATACCAAGATTCCTAAGGGACCATTACGCCGAAATGCTACTTCCGGTCGAGCTACTCATTCGTATAGCATAGTAGATGATTTGGCGCAATCTCCTGCTGCCATTTCCATACTGGAACTCCTCTAGTCGTGCCCTTCCCAAAAGAAGGCTCTACTATCTACCGTGGGCGCTGTAGATCCTGCTGATGACCAAATGATTGTTTTCGACACCACTCAATCAGACCATCCTCCTCTTCCTCCTTCCGTCGCCTTCCAAATCCCAGTCAAAATCCGGAACGCCAACGTTTCTCGGTGTATAATTGATGAGGGGGCATCCACCTGCGTGATGTCCGCTTCGGTTTGGAAGCAACTCGGATCCCCTGAGCTGGCCCCTTCCACGATCACCCTTCGAGCGTGGGACGGTCATGCCTCCCATCCCATTGGCTTGTTTCGTAATTGTCCTATCACCCTCGCCGGTAAGACTGTTTGCGTTGACGTCGAAGTCATAGACACCCCGCTAGACTACAACATTCTATTGGGGCGAAGCTACACCTATGCTATGTCTGCTGTCCCATCCGCGGTTTTCCGCAAGATGTCTTTCCCCCATAATGGAAAGATAGTCACCATTGACCAGTTGACATATCATGAGCCAATGTCTCAGACCTCACCTGAGACGACCATCTCTTCTGTAGCCAACAAGCAAACCGTCGACTCCTTGACCAGTGTCTCCCCCGGCGTCTACAAAGATTCCTCCCTGCTTGGAACTTTTCCTACTCTCCCCCCTCCTCCTATCACTGATCCCAGCTTATCGAATGTTTGCATGATGCAATCATCTCAGGCTGCCCTTAAGCGGCCTGCTTCGGCTAGTCAGCAACCTCCTCCTCGCCCTCCGCAGCCCGCTCCTAGCCATTCATCCCAGCCAGCCGGACCTCCTCCTTCTGGCCCTCCCCCTACAGCTGGTATCCCTGAACCCCTTTATCCTCCTGGATCGGTTCCCCCTGGCCTTAACCATCTCAGCGCCGTCCCTCCTGGTCATTACCCTGCTGGGCAGATCCCTTTCCTGGCTCCCCCTCCCGGAGTATATTCTATTCCCGTCATGGCCACCCTCTCTCTCCCTAACCTGACCTTGGGCATACCGGTCTGGTACCTTGATCCCCCAGCCGCTACCCCTCCTGGTCACCCCAATCCCTACATGGCTTTGACACCGGTCCAACCGATCCCCCTCGCTTCCCCCGTTTCCACTGTGCCCCTAGCACCGCCACAGGACCCTTCTCCTGTCGCGACGGCTCCCGGGAAGAAAGGCAAAGCCTGCAACGGGGCACCCAAAGACAAGACCACCACGACTGACCCGACCCCTCCTCCGCCCGCAAAGCCTTGTGCATTGTGTGATGTCGCCGGTCATGCCACTCATGCTTGTCCCGAGATCCCCCGTATTCAGCCCATGGTGAAAGTTGCGTTCCCCGAGTCTACGGTCCCTGAAGCCTCCATTCCTTCTTCGTCCGTAACCAATAACCCCAAGACTCTCTGCACCAACAAACCCTATGCTTTGTGCGGTGTCCATGGCCATTAATCCCACCATTGTCCTCACCTGACGCATTACCGTGCCTCTTTAGAGGTAGTCTGAGTGTATGAGGTTGAACAAAATCAATCCGCCTCTCCCATCCTCGCGCAGTATGCTTCCGGCCAGCCTGAGGATCCTCCCGCTCCCATCGACATTCCCCCCCCTAATGTTCAGATGACGGAGTCTACTACAACCATTCTTTACCTATCCTCCTCTGCGAGACACTTGGAACCTAGTCCCCCTGCATCCTCCCCTGTTGTTTCGCCTGAACACCTTCTTTCTACCCATACACAAGATCACTCCACCCGTATCTCTATTGACCTTAGTAACCCGAGTCCTCACCATACCTCCGATAGCCCTCATATACCACCCTCTAGTTTGTATATGAGTCATAGTCATCCTGCTCCTTGCACTCCCTCTCGCAGTTGCCGCTCGATGTCTTCTTTACCCTCACGCTGCCGTCATTGTCTTTCCTCCCCTCATTTGTTGTCTTGTAACACCATTCCACAGGACCCCCCGTCCACACCCTTTATCGGTTACGCCGATGGTGCAAGTTGTTACTCCCGGAATCTAGCCTCGGCAGGTTGGGCCATATTCACCCCCTTGCATGCCCTTGTTCTCTCCAACGGGGTCTGCATTGGTTCTTCCACCAACAATCAGGCTGAATATGATGCAGTGCGTGGTCTCTTAGCCAATGCCCTCTTTCATCGTATCCTTCATCTGCACGTTCGTTTGGATTCCTTACTTCTTGTCATGCAACTCAATGGTGTTTATCGTGTGCATAACCCTGTGCTGTTTAGACACTATTTACGAGTGAAACTCTTGATACGTGCGTTTGAAACCATAACTTTCAACCATGTACCCCGAGAACAAAATCACTATGTAGATAGTATTGCAAACCATGTTCTAGACTAGCATTTATCACACACATTTCATACAAGACAATAACATTCATAATCATTAAAAAAGATGCATATCCATAATATGTGTCGCAAAACATGTGTTTAGAGTCCATCTACTCTGATACATATGACATGCCCATAGAATGTTACACAAAACTCAAAACTGGGGGCACCACCTGCCCCTACATACACACTAGGGGGCACCACATGCCCCCCACCTAATCACTATCTGGCGGATCCTGGGCCAATGGCTCTGCCCCTGTAGCCTGTAGATCTCGTATCCCCTGACCGACCATCGCCATGCGCCACATGACACCTCGCCATTCCGAGGGTAGACCAATACATGGCTCTATGTACTGGTCATCTAAGTCCTGCCACCCGCGCTCTGATACTCTGGTCAACAACCTTTCGCATCTACGGCGGATGTCCTCCAGAAGGGCGGCCGCATCCTCATTATGCGCTGCTCTTGACCCACTCGGACCTGCAGCTTCGGATGCTGCCGGTCGTCCCATATATCCGGCCAGTTTTACCAGAGCTATATCTGCATACCAAAAGTACATGAATCAGTACCCTATCTACTATTCAAAAACTTTAACATGCCCATACAAGAATAAAAATCTGTCACTTACCATCAGGTCCCCATACTCAACCAGGCGGAAGTGGCAGGTCCGGATCTCCACAATAACTCATCCCACTATAGGGATAGTCGTCTATGTATAACGGCATCTGATCCCAATGGGCAAAAAAATCAGGTCGAAACACTCGCCCGACCGCCCCTCCTCCTCCTCTGCATAGTAGCCGCCCCCACCGGCGCATCCTGGGCTCTCTCGGGCCCCCATATGGAAGCTGTATACGAGGCCGCAAGGTCGGGATCTTCTCAAAGAAGAAGGCGCACAATAAAGTCCCATACGAGCAATCATGGTTCACTTGCCGCTTGCAGAGCGACAACTGTCGCTTTAGCGACACCAGCATCATTTGGGCCCACCCATAGTAGGTCCCACTCAACACACTCTCCACAATCATCATCTGCCCCCCAGTGATGTGATGGAACGCCTTGCTGCCCAGGATACGCAGCACAGCTGCGGCCACCGCACGGGTTTCTAGTCTCTCTAGATACCCGATCGGTATCCGAGTCCCCTTGACTTGGAGACCTGGTCGACAATGTCGTTCCACAAACGCCATGATATGCCGCCCTCATGGTAATACTGGCTGCGTGTTTCCCACCATCCCAAGTGGCGGGAGGCCTGTCAGAAAATACACATCCTGGACTGTCAGTTCGATCCTGTGCCCCTGCACTACAAAGACCTCATGCTCTGGATCCCAATAACTGATAATCCAGGCCAACAAGGGCTCTCCTACTCTCATCAAAGGGTTCTCCAGAAACTTTAGAACCCCACACATGGCCAACACACGATGGACACCCTGATCTGCCTGGATCTCTGCTCGTAATGTACCCAGGTATCTCTCTCTCCAGTTCACCCGTAAATCTTCCATACCTGCACAAAAACATCTTGTTTGTCAGTGTACAGATTGGGAATACCATAACCAAATACAAAAACCCAACTCTCAGCCATCAAACAGCACCAAAACCCCCTCATCTCCCAGGTCACAGTTTTCTGCCCATTTCTGGACCAGGTCGCAGTTTTTTCCCTGATACCTGCGTCCCAGGTCGCACTTTTTGCCCCAAAAATTGCGACCCGGCCGTAGAGATGAAGGAGGGTCTGTTTCTAAGCTTTTGGGCCCTAAACTGAACTTTCAATCCATCAAAATGAAAGAGTAAGGTTAGGCCTCTTACCTGCAACTGACGGATCTCGATTCTAACGGTCGGTTTGTCCGCTACGCTTGCCGCAAGATTTAGGGCCTTCCCTCCTCTCTACATTCACCACAGCGACACTAGAAAATGAGTGAATTTGGAGGGAAAACTACCTTATTAAGAGAGAACCCCTGTTTCTTCTTTCGACTGCTGCGACCATACCATAGCCCCGTTTGAAAAACCGTCTGCACCGTTGGAAAGCTCTCACCGAGCCCTAAAATGGGTATCTGTTAGTTTTTTGTGATTTGACACTTCACCAGGACACATTTTTTCCAAGAAGGGTCACTTCAACCCTCCTTAAAATCGAATTTCCTCACTTACGACACTTGTACTTGGGGCACCATTTTGCCTCCTTACTTGTCTTTTTTCGTGTCGATTTTCGTCATGAGTTCTCATCTTGTACTCATGTTTTCACGGTCCCCCATTGGGCCTTTACTGTGTGGCAGCACCATCGAGTCGCCCTTGTTTAGAGCATCCAAGTTGAGTCATCATTGCATTCATGGAGTCTATCCCGAGTCCCTTTGTACCCCGCTATAGCCCTCCATCCTTCATTGCTTGGTTTCTCTCTTGTGTCGCACATTATGACCTTTAGTCCCACTGTCCCCTATCCCTTATGATATTGTGTCAGTCGCTGCCATGTCATTCATGCCCTTTATGCCCTAACAAGGGAAGCCGTCCATTTGCTACTCAGTCCTTTCCATTTCACTATCATCATTAGTGTCAGTCTGTCCGTCGCTCTACTATTTTCTCTCATGCCTTAGTTGAGGATCTATCATTGCCTCACCTATGGCGGACCTCCTTCTGTCGACATCAGCTCATTCATTCCAGAAGCCAGGTCTAGAGGGCAGTGTACCTTGGTTCCATCTTCCACTCTTGTTCGGTGCCTCGGATCAGGCAAAGGGATCTCTCATTACCCTTTGACTTGATTGTTTCTCCACTCCAGCTCCTTTCAGCATGATTGAGATCCGTATGCTTGATGGTTCAGTGATACAGCAGCAGCTCTTGATGATTCCCAGGTGTGTGTGAGATGTCTCAACCCTCATAAGGGGGTGGCCCTGCAGGTAGCCCCCCACATGCTCGGATGACCTCCTCCTTGCAGCCTTCGATGCAGCTCCAGATATTTGATGATGTTGGCCTTAGCCACTTGCAGCGCCTCTTTGATTTGCATGTATCAGTCAGATTTTGTGAGCCCTTCCCCATTTACGGGGGGCATTTGGGTTGTATTTGTATCTCATGTACTCAGATATTATTGTATAAGTCCTGGCTGTTATCCCAGGCACAACATGTATGTGGGATTCCTCATTGTATTTTTATCTGGCTCATGATTATGCCGGCTGTACTTTATGGTTCGGTCCCTTGTTTACTGAACACACTATTCTTTTGTACTTTGTCTCGGCGGGCATAGGTATGCCTCCCCCGCCGCCTTCAGCACAGGTACCCTCTCATAAAAAGAGACTTGTTGCACCTGCGAGTCTCGTCTCCTCAGGGTCTAGTCTTTCAGCACACTATCTACCTTACATTTCTCTCTCTGACATCCCTTTTGTTGTCTAGTGATTGTGTTCTTACAACGTACTTCGGTCATACGATTTGCTCCTGACACTCGCACGCTGGGGGGCAATCTGTCACACCATTTTTTGGTCATCTAACCTATTATCATTAGATGGACCCAAGTACACCATGTAAGACCAATTTTACCCTAAGTAAAATTGCCTTCACTATGTTAAATAACTTAATAAACCACATTTATTAGGTTGTTTATGGTCTAAACGGGAAACCCCAAAAGGAAATATTAAACAAACCTATATTTGTTTGATTTTCCTCATGGAATAATTAATTAAACCATAATTTAATTATTATTCCTAGTCATGTTTAACCAAAAACAAAGAAATTAATTAGATAAACCTTTATTTATCTTATTATTTTCTAGGAATAATTATTTAAATCTTATTTAGATAATATTCCTTGTTAAATATGACCAAATCACCCTTAAATAATTAAATAAATCATTATTTATTTGATTATCTTCTAACCGCTTCCTTAAAAAGATAAATAAATCATTTATTTATTTATTTTTGACAAATCAAGGGATTTAACCCAAGTCAAATACCTTTTCCCTCCAACAAATATAATAAAATATTCCATAAAAGGTGGATCTAGATTTGGTTAACATTATTTTAATCATGCACCAAGATCTAGAATAACCCAATATTTTGTTATAAATAGGAGGGTTTTTCCCATCATTCTTCACCTTTTGTTGCCTATTAGATCACTCTGGATCTATACACTTGGTCTCCTTTTTTCATTATTTGCTGTGTGAGCTCCCATTGAGCTCTATTCTTTGCATTGGGTTTTCTACACCAACAAGAGAGAGAAATCTTAGATCTGAAGTGCTGAGGACTTCCAAGAACCCATCCCACTGAGGAGAATTGGATACGCCTTCTTGTTTTCCTCCCAGGTGCCCGATTAATACAAAAATTCTTTCAAAAGTTGTTCTTGTCTTGTCTATTGGTATATGGAGCAAACCCTTATTTTTACTGCTTAATGTCTTTCCATGCATAGATCTGATTTTTTGCAGCTCTGTTCTTGTTCAACTAACCGCAGATCTGAAGATATTGGCAGCCACTTTTGTTGTTAGGGCTATTAGTTATGCGTAGCTAAAGTGTTCCTTTTTCGTACACTTCGATAAAGGATTCATACTAAAAGTATCTACTATTCAAAGTATCCATTTTCATCTAATTAAGTGTGCAAAGTGTTCTCCATGTCTTGAAATTTAAACAAAGTGTTTTTGGTAACTGTTTCTGAGTTTTTGTGTGAGGGAATGTTAATTAAAATTATTATTTAACATCTTAAATCAGAAATACATAGCAAATAAATTTCACCATACATAACACAGCAACATGATGAGGGAGTTCAGCCCTCTTGGGCTACATCTGTCAGGTCCAAGGCTCCCAATGGGCATGTCCTTGCTCTATTAAGTTGCTCAAAATTGTATTACAGTGAGAAAAATGCCTAAACAGGAAAAAACAGCTGTGAAATGACTTCATAAGATATAAATAAGCTAAGAATGGCTTTTTTTTCACCTTAAACAATGAATTATAGCCCAATACAGCTCCATTTCCTTGATGGTCCTAATGTCTCTCCAAGCTTCCATGAAGCAAAAATGGATTTAAAACACCCCTTTTTACTCTAAAACTTGTCCCAACCTCTCCAGAATGCTCAGAATAGCCAAAATTGACTAAAATTTTGTCTTTTTTGGTCGAAAATTGAGAAAGTTATGATCAAAACAAACTTTTCCCAGTGGCACTAAAAATCCTCCTCCAAAACTGGAGGAACTCCAATTAAAGCCACCAAAATAGTTGGATAGAATAGAATAGGTAGAACCACGCCACTAAATTGGTGGAGGCACTTAATTTAACTATTGGTTAACTGTGTGTTCGCATGCGAGAAAGTCGGGGAGGTTAGTGCTGGCGGTTAATACTAAACCCGCGCCCCTGGTCATAGCCTTTAGGTTATATGCGATGAGGGCTAGCACCTGGGGGCTTAGCTCCACCGGTTGTATGGGGCTTAGCCCTTGGTCCTAGCACGAAGTCATGGAGTGTCTTATCCCTTAGCCCTGAGGGCTTAATCATCCAAACTACGCCCATTTGGAATAGCCTGACCCGAATGCACGTTTACATGTGCCCGACTCGCCCGTAGAAATGACACAAACGTGTTCAGGTCAGGTCGACCTCCGCCCACGCTGTCATGACCCAACTCTTTCACACCTGCATGAGGGCCTGTTCATTGCTTCCTGCTTGTAGATGACCCAAACACATTCAGCGTGACCTGACTCCGTTTAGGTTGGGTCGGGTCAACGCACCAATTTTTTTTTAACAAGACTTGAACCATAGACCTGGGGCCACGTGGCAACCTCTAGGCAGGCCATGTGGCACCTTTTGATAGGCCCGCAAAAACCATATAAAAAAATGAAATTTTTTCGAAGATGACAAAATTTTTTTTGTTCAAAAGTCCTGTTTAGAAGGTTATTGGGCAACTTCAAACTTCAATATCTTTCACATACGACATCGGATTTGAGTTCCATTTGTGGCGCTAGAATCTCAGTGAAGAGGCCTATCCAATTGTTTAGGTTGCAACCAATTCTGAGTAGTTACATTTTTTGAGCATTTTTTCACTTGGACATGATCACCTGATCACACCTCCCCATTGGGAAGCTTTTGGACCCCAAAAGCCTTTAACTACCTGTTAAGAATATGAGGGTATAGATCCCTCACCTTTTCCACCTCCATCCATTTTTCCTTACTTGGTCTGTTGCCTTTAAGACCAACCCAAACATAATCAATATTTCCCCTCCTTGAAGTGCGTGTCCTTTTCTCAAGGATAGCATCCTCTTTCAGCTCATCCAAAAATTATGGCAAGAAATCCTCTATGGATGGTAGCTGAATTTCACTTTCATAATCAACATTTAAAGGAGGTTCGTACAAACGTAAATTCTCCACATTCACAATGGAATACATTTGCATATATGAAGGAAAATCTAGTTGAAAAGCATTATTTCCAACTTGTTTAATGATCTTGAATGGACAATAATGAATAGGCTTCAACTTTTTACCTTCTCCTTGAATTCTTTCCTTACTAATGTGTAGCCATACCTCATCTCCTTCTTGAAACTTATGATAATTTTGTGTTTATCATGCCTCTCCTTGTACTTGCCTTGAATTTTTTCAAGTTGTTCTTGAACCTGCTGATGTATGAGCTGAATTATTTCGATGAACATGCGAGCTTTGTCAATGTCACTATGCCTGTCAATGGCAACATCCTTCTCAAGAATGAAATCTAAAGGTGACTTAGGAAAATACCCAAAGTAAGCTTCAAAAGGTGAAGTATTTGTAGAAGAGTGCTTGGCCCGGTTGTAAGCATGCTGAATGTAATGCAAGTGCTCATCCCAAAGCTTGGGATGCTTGCTACAATAAACTCTCAAGAGATGTACAATGGTTATGTTCACTACCTCTGTTTGGCCATATGTTTGTGGATGGAAAGCAGTACTATTCTTCAACTTGGTGTCCATCATCTTCCATAGATTGGACCAAAAATTCCCAACAAATCTGGAATCCCTGTCACTAACAATAGAAGTAGGCAAGCCATAATGAACCCATACATGTTGAAAATATAAATCATCAGTTTGTTCAGTAGTTATAGATTTCTTACATGGCATAAGAATACACATCTTGTTGAATCTATCAACTACTACATAAAGATAATCATGCTTCTTTCTAGATAATGGTAGACCTCCAACAAAATCCATAAAAACACTTTCCCATGGTCTAGAAGGTCCTAGAAATGGAATATATAAACCAAGCTTCCTATTGCTAGTCTTGCTTGTAGCACATAATGAAAAACATCTAATGAAACGTGAAACACTATCTACCATGCGAGGCCAATAACAATACCTCTGTAAATGTGCCACCGTTTTGCTTACCCGAAATGTCCAGCAATAAGAGAAAAATGAGCTTCTCTCATGATGCTTAGTCTCTCCCCTGTGGTATACATAACTTGCCCATATGAAACAACAAATTATTATGCAAGTGATAATCATTCTCCTCAACATGATTCCCTTCACGCAAATTAGCATACACATCCTTAAAATCAACATCTGATGCATATTGTTCTATGTAGCTCTCATGTACAATAGAATCATTCTTAAGTAAAGTAGTAGCACTAATAATAGGCCTTGAAAGCATATCAGAAACTTTATTGAAAATACCTTTCCTGTACCTTATTACCAAGTGAAATTTTTGTAGGAAGCCCATCCATCTAAAATGTCGTGACTACTGCAATTTACTTTGCGATTGCAAGTACTGTAAAGGCTGATGGTCGATATGAACAACTGTTTCTTTGCCCATAAAATAGTGTTTCCACTTTTTGACAATTTGTACCAACTCATACAACTCCTTATCATATATAGGATAATTCACAACAGCACCATTAAATGTCTCGGAATGAAATGTGATAGGCTTACCATGCTCTAAAAGAACTACACCCATGGCGTAATCACTAGCATCGGTCTGAATCTTGAATGGCTATCTCAAGTCTGGTAATGCAAGGAATGGAGCTGAACTTATCTTCTCTTTCAAAGACTCAAAAGATTTATGTTGCTTTCCTCCCCATTGGAAATCACGCTTCACGCTTGTCACTGCATGCATAGGAGCTACTATGGCAGAGAAGTTAGAAATAAACTTCCTCCAATACTAAGCTGCACCCAAAAAACTTCTTACCTTTGTAATGGATTTGTGAGTAGGCCAATTCACAATGGCTTCTACCTTAGAAGGATCAATTCTCAAAGCACCTCCTCCTACTATGTGTCCCAAATAAACCAAAGAAGTCTTCCCAAATTCACACTTTGACATTTTAAGAAACAACTAATTTTTCTTCAAAATATCAAGTACTTTCTTAACATGCATGACATGCTCTTCTCTAGTCTTTCTGAAAATTAATATGTCATCTAAGTATACAATAACAAAATCATCAATAAAAGGACATAACACATCATCCATTACCTGCATGAAAGTTGCAGGTGCATTGCATAAACCAAACAGCATAACAAGCCACTCAAAGAGTCCCTATTTGGTTTTAAATGTTGTCTTTCAAATGTCACTTTCTGCATTTCTAACTTGATGATAACCACTACGTAAGTCTAACTTAGTGAAATATTTAGCATCTTTCAGCTGATCTAACAAATCATCTATCCTTGGGAATGGGTAACAATTCTTTATCGTTATCTTGTTCAATGCCCTGAAGTCCACACACATGCGTGAAGTTCCTTCTTTCTTTGGAATCAACACTATCAGTGACCCAAATGGAAAAGTGCTTGTTCTTATGAATTCTTTTTCCAACAAGTACTTAATTTTCCTCTTTATTTCAGCATTCTCCATGATAGACATATGGTACATGCCTATGTTAGGAAGAGGACAATCTTGATGTAACTAGATTTCATGTTGAATCTCCCTTTTAGGAGGTAAACCTGTCGGTTCCTGAAACATCTCATGATGTGCATCAACTACATCATATAAATATGATTTAAGCTTGGAATCACAATTTTCAAATGACTCATGATTCACATCAACCTTGAGCTTAACCATAAGAAGTACAAAACTCTTACTAGAATTCACTAGTATTTTTACCTGTCTCGCATTTACCATTGCTATATTTGTCTTCTTGCAATGTGCTCTGACAATAAACTCCTTGCCATATTTAAAGATATGATACTTATTTTCATGGCGATGGAAGATCACTTTCCCGTCAAATAAGTAAGGACTTCCCAAAACAATTCCTCATATATCAAGCGGTACTACATCAAGTTCAACTGTGTCAATAAAGTGTGCAGTAATCACGAAACACAATATGCACTTTCTTGAGACTTGCAAGTTTGCATCCTTGCATATCCATCCAAGTGGATATGGCTTGGGATGTGGAATGGTCTCAAGTTTAAGTTGTTTGACCAAGTCTTCTGATATGAGATTTTCTTGTGACCCACTGTCAAACAGTGTGTCAATTTTTTTATGTTTTGAGACTACCCTCACATGAAACAATTCAATTCTTTCTTCCTCATTTGGAGCTTGTACATGAAATTTTGAGGTACTAGTGCTTGGCTTAGTTTCAGTTTCCTTTCCCTTCATACTTTTCAAACCCATGGATGAAATTTTGGTTTCATCACCTGAATCATCACCTAAGTCTTGTGGTGTAGTTGTAGTAGCTGCAGTTTTCTTCTTTCCTTTGCTTTTGTTAAACTGAGTTCTTTTTTTAGGATGTAATTTCTGTTAGCCAGCTATAAAATTTTTTATACCAAATGCTGGCTAAAAACTTATTGGAGCCTCCAAGGAACAATTTTTACTGCTAAAAAGTGTTGGCTCTTGAAGACTCTTGAAGGCCTCCTGCCTCATTCCTCTCTCCCAATTCCTCACTGTTGTTCCCTTCTTTATACTTAGAAATTCTGCTGAAATCACGAGGAGAAGCTGCCCTAAAACCATCATTTCTTCCCTCCCCCTCTCCCAGACTTACCTTCACTTGCCCCCCTCAAATTCCCCCAAAATCCCCTTTAATTTCTTCCCTTACCCTTTGTTTAACCTTTTTCCCCTTTTTCCTCTCTATCGTTCCCTTCCTTTGCTTTCAAATTCCATTAAAATGGGCTAAAACCCACTTTCCGACCTTATTATAAGGCCTAGCCCCTTACCGCCAGCCCCTTCTAACTACTTCCCACACAGGCCCCGGCACTGGGACCAAGCGCTTAAGTCCCAAGCGCTAATCGCAATCGGAAGTCCAACGGAGGTCCAAATCCTTTGTATTATCAGAAAAGTTTTGATGCGATTGTTTATTAAACAAAGTCCCGCGACGCATTCTTTGTCGTTGATCTGACACAAAGATACAACGGTGGAGCGCTAATCGCACTCCTCGCCTAATCGCAATCGGAACTTCCATTATGTTACCCCTTTGTCCCACTGCGATTGCGATCCCCCGATTGCTCTCTCCACTGTTGATTCTCCCCGCCGATCCGACGGTCTGGCATTAATAGCGGGCCCCCGCCCAATCGCAATCGCAACACTCATGTTGTATCCCCCGATCGTGCTCTCCCTCCGATTTGACGTGAACCATTGATCTGATCTCCAAATCTAACGGCCAGCGCTCAATCGCGCCCCGCCCACCGATCGCAATCGCAAGTCCTAACTCTTGATGCCCGATTTCATCCTGACCGTCCATCTCCCAGCTAATCCAACGGCCAGCGCTCAATTGCAAACCCCCTTCCGATCGCCATCACAAGCCTTCCCGCTATCTCCCGATCCAATCCCAGCCGCCCATTCCCTTCCAGATCCAACGGTTGGCGCTTAATCGCAACATCGCCCCTATCGCAATTGAAACTTTTCGAATGTGTCACCCCTGCTCCCCCCGATTGCGATCCTCCGATTTGATCCTGACCATCCATTGGATCTAGGATCTAACGGTCAAGATTCGATCGCCCTCCGCCTTCGGCTGGGTCCCACGTCATCACATTTCCGTTGCATTTCATGTATTTTCTGTGTATTTCAACCAAAGTCCAAACCTTTTCATTTTTGCATGAAATTCTAACGTCTCATATGTGTTTCTCCGGTTTCATTAATCATTCCGCCGCTCAATATCCACCGTTGATCTTTGTTCCCAGACCATGATCTAACGGTCTGTGCTGCATTCTACCACCAAACCCTATTTGTTCACTGTTTTCACCATTCCACTGCATTATTCATCATTTTTCATTCTGAATCGCCACTGCCGCTCTGTCATCCCCTCCATCCTCCGTATAACATCATCCATCCCGTGCATCGGATTTCCTAACTAAGTTTCGTGTTTTGCAAGGTAAAAGTAGCAGAAGACCTCCATGATTTTCAGTTCCTGCTATAGGAACATAGATCACAGAAAAGGACCGTTGTTCGGAAAAGAGATCATGGAAGAAGACCAAGAAAGAGTTCTTGATGGGACTTGCATTCAAGAGCAGGGTTGGGAGCACTGTAAAGTCTTCCCGAGGCCATTTAAGACGCAGTTTTCACGGACAAAGATATAAATGAAGCGGTTGGGAGTTCAAGGCATAGAAACTAAGTCATCAAGACAGCTTCATCAACAGATTACTCTTCAGGATAGAGTGCCCATACTGTTTTTAATCTGCACCGTGCTCCAGAGAAGGTCTCTGCCTTGACCACAGTCCAGAGTTACCAAAGCATTTGTTTCATAGGCATGGCAGGCTGAGCATCATTATTTTGCCTTTGTGCAATTCTACAATCCACTGCAGCGAGTACACTCGAAGACATACCTGAAATAAATGGGAGCCTGACAAAGGCACTCCATTAGCCAAAGAGTTACTTCTGCAAGGAAATTCAATGCAAAACACAGATGCAGAGTAACCCTCACATCACACGGAACCACGAAAGACAACACAAAGCTCCCACAGAGCTTGATCTTTAATGAAAATAATTTATTACAGAAGATGGGCATGTAAGTTTTTTTGTTGGGCCTCTCAAAGACCTAGAAGCCATTAAGTCTGTATTAATTTTAATTGTAGATCTTTTGACCTCCTCATCCTTCTATATATACTGCTGTAGAAGATGAGTGAGGCGTTGGTTGCAGAACTTTGAAACATATCTGAGCTTGAGACTTATATCTGTACATAGTGTTCACTGGCCCCTGGAGCTCTACTTGCACTAGATTAGTAAGGTTGGATAGTGTAGATGATTGCTGAATTATAGCATCGGACTCAAGTTGTAACTGGTTTGAAGCATCGGTACAAGCTGATTTATGGGATCCTGGTCTATGTTGACGGTGATGTTGTTCTCATTGTAACTTGTTATTTTGTTTCTATTTTCATTTTGTTCCATATTCTGATGTAAAGAACAGTTTAAATAGTGTTAGGACCTACTGTATATCAGTAACCTTCTCTGGCTGAGAAATCTTTATCTAAATGTTTTCTTTCAATCTCTGTATTTGAGAATGATTTGATTCAGTTTAAGCATAGGAATGCTGGCATTCCCTCATTTGATTGTTTAGCTGAATATCAGTCTTGAATGTTATGTTCAGTATTAGTTAAGTAGAGATGAACGCTGGAAGATATGGTGTGCCCTGGTCCTAGTTTCATTCCCAAAGACTGTCTGAATGTTTCCCTTGGAATGTGTTAAATGCTGGCTAGTTTAGAAGTACTTACGAGATCTTAGATCATTCTGTGTCATCTTTGTGTTTCCCCCTATTTTTCATGTTTTCTATTGAAAGTGTGTCAAAGGCTGGCTAGTTTAAAAGTACTTACCAGATCCTAGTCTGCTTCCATGTCCTTCTTAAGTGTTTGTCGAAGGCTGGCCAGTTTAAAAGTACTTACCAGATCCTAGGCTACTCTTTGTTCTGCATCTATTTAGCCTTCCTTCTTTTTGTACCATTTAATTCCATAAATCAATCTTCAAAAAGATCCTAGACATAGATGACTTGCCCCATGGACCATTCTTGAACTTGCTGTTTCGATTAAACCCTATTATGACTCCATAGCCCAATGGACTAAAACTTGCAGTTACCTACCTTTCTAGCTGAAGCTTGTTCTTTTGCTTGCAACTTCTCACTTTTGAAAATCTTCGCATTCATAAATTTCCCCTCAATCTATTTTCATGCTCAACCATCCAAAAAACAAGCAAACCCTTGGTCTTCATAACTAGCCTAACATTATTACCCTAAACTTCAAAGACAAATCCATATTTGCACTCGTTGGAGAAATCCCACTCCGGATTCAGGAGGGCTAGATCCTATAATCCCAAAGTGGTTGAAATGATGTTGTTTATGTAATTGGACTCTACCAATCTTGCTAATAAATTACAGAGACCTAACAATTTCCAACAGTTTTTCTCTTCATGGCCTTCTCTTGAACAGTGTTTACATATCACTTTCTCACCCTCTTGTTTGATAGATGCATTCTTTTTTCCTTTTCCCTTAGAGGTTTTATCTTTTTTTTTCCCCTTAAAAGGCTTGTTTCTACCCTCATCAAAAGTTTTTTTCCCTCTAGCCTCTAAATGCGTAGCTTGTACACAAACTTCGTCTACACTAGTAGGATTGAACATAAGGATAGTATGTCTAAGGTAGTTGTGCAAACCACCTATATATTTCAACAAAGTATCTTGACTTTGTAAGTATACCCCTAATAAGAGTGCTCTTATCCTAAACTCTTGGGTGTAGTCTTGTACATTTTGTCCCTTAAGCTGTCTGAAGTTTTGCCAGTTCATGATAGCCTTTTGTAAATGAGCTAATGGATAAAATTGCTTCTTAATTGCAATAATAAATTCAGCCCATGATAAAGTGATCTTACCATGTTTTTTAATTTCATCCTTGGTCTTGGCTTCCCACCATACCAATGCTGCTCCATTCTCAAAGAGGCTAACTGTATCTTGGTGTCGTCATCATGAAGGTTCTATATCCTCAAGTAAACTTACAACTGTCTTATCCAATTGTCAAATTTCTCTGCATTGACTTCACCGTTAAACATAGGCAACTCAAATTTGACATCAAGCTTTAAGAATGGACTTTTACCAGTAGTTTTAGACTTGTGAGATTGATTCACCGAAGTAAAAGATGACAATGTAGAGGAAGAGGATGAATATGGAGATGGTGGATCACCATTTCCTCTGTGTCCTTTCTTTGACTTTTCATCACTATTATTTCCTCCTGAAGAGCCCTCTCCTCCTTTCTGATGTTTAGACCCTTCTACAACAAGCCTATCATTCCTTTCTTGGTAGAGTATCCTCACCATCTCAGTCATGTCCAAAAACGCTTTTCAGAATCCCCGTTCTTCTTCCTTGGGATCAATGTCTTCAGGAGCTTCTCCTTCTCTTGAAGACATGCTTGAGGCTTCTTCAGTAACTCTAGGGGGTGTAATAGATGGTGTATGCAATGGCTTTCTGGCCCTCCTTGGTTGAGGATTAGCTTGTGCTCTAACCAATTTTCCTTCCCCTCTTTTGAGTTTAAGCCTAGTAAGCATCAAAAATTGCAAACAATCAACTATATCTTTGCACAAAAAAAATGTAGAGTAAAACTCTAGCTCTGATACCAACTGATATGAAAATGAAACTATTTGTATCTGTTGTTCAAAGTATCCATTTTCATTTAATTAAGTGTGAAAAGTGTTCTCCATGTCTTGCAATTTAAACAAAGTCTTTTTGGTAACTGTTTCTGAGTTTTTGTGTGAGGTAATGTTAATTAAAATTATTTTTTAACATCTTAAATCAGAAATACACTGCAGATAAATTTCACCATATATAACACAACAACATGATGAGGCAGTTTACTTATCCAACCTACTTGCCTAACATTTTTTCTTCCTTGGGTGCAGTTGAACTGGAAAACCCATTGACATTTTTATTTCGAAAGAAAAAAAAAACTATCTACTTCTACACTTATCTCTTCTGGGAGTTTATATTAGGCTATTGAACTCCTTTGATTCTCTACCTATTCTATTCAAATGTCAAGGTTAAACTGTTTGACAGGATTCATTCACTAAGCTAAAAACATGAAATTGAAAACATGACTAAATTTGGATTAGACAATATGATTTATCATGGGTTTGTGGCATAAAAACAAGCTGCAAACCAATGTTATTTTTGTACAAAATAAGACTAGAAAAATCAAGGCTAAGATACATAGTTTGTTATTCATCCTTGTTTTTCTCCTTGGTTTTGTTTTGGGCATGTGGAACTAGTATCTTTCTTTCCTAATCTATTTTCTTCGACAAGTCAAGCTTCAATGATTTGACCAACATTATTTTCACTAACTTATCAACAATAAATTTAAAACATGTTCAGCCATGATTAGGCTATATAGCTGAACAAGACATTCGTTTTGCACCAGTAGCGGCATTTAAGCTTGCACACTTTCAATATTACTATTTTTTGGGTATGGGGTTGTACCTTGTCTTTTGAATCTACCCTCTTTTCAATTTTTTCTATGTTTTTGTGTTTTCTCTCTTTTTGACCTTTTCTTCAAACCATGATATGTACAATGAGTGAAAATTTTTAAAGCTAAGGATCTTGAAAAAATTAGTGTTTTAGTGTCCTGCCATTGACAGGACCTCCAAATGTTTCAGTCCCATCAGGTTCTTGTAAAAAGAAAGCATTGTTTCTAATAGTTGAACTGATAATGAATGGCCCTTTCCACAAGTTTTCAAACTTAACATGTTTACCTTTACCTTATCTCCTTGAGTCCCACTTCGGCACCTTATCTTCAATCTGGAAATCATTGTCCTTGGTTCTTCTGTCAAATATTTTCTTCATATTTTCCTTTACTAACTGTGTCCTTTTGTACACCTCCTCTCTTGTCTACTGTAAATGGATAGTTTGGTTCAACCTCCTTTGCATGTCATTTTCTTCTAATAGTACTTCTTGTAACATTTTCATCACCAGGAATCCCACAGATATCGGGAATATGGCATCCATGCCATACACTAATTGATAGGGAGACATACTGATTGATTTCTTGGTGGTTAGTCTATTAGCCCATAGTGCATCTACTAGCTTTCCATGCCATGCCTTTTGATTATGTTCCAGAAGCTTCTTAATGATATTGACTGGGCTTTTATTAGAGGACTCGGCTAACCCATTACCTTGAGAGTAATAAGTTGTGGAATTTCCTAATGTGATATGATATTTATAACAGAAGTCAACCATTATTTTGGATGTAAATGCAGCCACATTTTCTGTAATTATTTTCGTGGGGCAACCGAATCTAGATAGAATGTTGGTCTCAAGAAATTTGATAATGACTGAATCAGTGGCATTCCTAGAGGGGATGGCTTCTATTCATTTGGTAAAGTAATCAGTAGCAGTGAGGATCCATTTGTGTTGGGTAGATGAAGAGGGGTGGATCTCTCCAATGAAGTCTAAACCCCATTGTTGAAACGGAGCCCCAACAATGATCGGATGTAAAGGCAAAGGTAAAAGCTTTCTCTTGCCATTGAAAATTTGGCATTTATGGCAAGTCATGAATAGTTTGTGGGTGTCAGAGAACAGGGTGGGCCAATAGTAACCATCTCTAAGGATCTTGTTAGTTGTGGTTTTCCAGTAAAGATGGCCCCCACATTCTCCCTCATGCATTTCATGCATGATCTTTCCTACATCATCCTCAAGCAAAAATTTAAGAAATGTACCAATAGGATTCTTCCAGTATAGAACTCCATCTAAAATGCAGAATTTTAAAGATTTTTGTTTCAGGAATCTTGCTTTTGTCTTTGATAAGGTAGGAGGAGCATTAAGATAGAATAGCACATAAATAATATTAGCATACCAAGGTGAGTTTAAAAATACTTCTTCAACATGAAGAGCTGTGCATTCTTCTTGTTCTTCTAAAGAGTCAACAAAATTCATATCTAATGCTTGTAGATTTTCTTCAGCCATGAGTTTTTAGAGTCCTTGTCCTTAAACCATTTTAGTGGGTCTGATTTCTAGATCATATTCTAAAATAATAGCAATCCGCTTTCTCCTTTTACCATCGAGATCCTGATTTAAGATATCTTTGACAACTGTGTGTAGAAAAAAAGCAATAATATGAGAATGCAATATATAAACTTTGAAGTATTTCAATGATTTTATTAATGTGAAGGCCTGTTTTTCCATGATGTTATATTTTAAGGGAGCATCCCTAAGGGCTTTGTTGAAGAAGGCTATGGGTGGTTCTTGTCCCATCGTGTTTTTTTGTAACAACACCGCAACCACCATGTGTTTAGGTGCAAATGGGAAAATATAGAAGTCTTTGGTGAAATCAGGACTTATTAGAATTGGTGTTTGGGTGAGTGCTTGTTTAACCAGTTCAAAAGATTTTTTGGCCTCCAAAGTCCACTTAAATCCTACCTCTTCTTTTAGCATGTTTGTAATATTTCTCAAGAGTTCTACAAGGTTGGGGATGAATCTAAGTTAAGAAGTTGATGTTCCCAATAAAGGATTTCAATTCCTTAATGTTTCTGGGATGGTTGATTTGCAATATGCCTTCAATTATTTCGGGGTCTATTTTGATTCCTTCTTCAAAGATGATGTGGCCAAGGAGTTTTCCTTCCTTGAGACCAAACAATATTTTGTTGGGATTCAAAGATAGGCCATATTTCCTACATTTTTTGAAAACTTTTCTTAAGTGGACTAAGTGCTCCTCATCAGTCTTAGAGTAAACAGTGATGTCATCGAGGTAAATGACTATGAAGTAGCCTATGTCTTCTGAAAAGACTATGTCCATGACTCTTTGAAAAGTGGCTCCTGTATTCATCAACCCAAACGAAATTTTAATATACATGAATGTGCCCCAAGGAGTGGTGAAGGCAGTTTTGTATTGATCACTCGAGAATACTAGCACTTGGTTGTAACCCAAAAAACCATCGAGTAGTGAGATTCTCTTAGAGCCAACTACCTTTAGAAGTATGTGGTCCATTTTAGGCAAGGGATTGTTGTCTTTCAAGTAGGACTTATTCAGATTTCTAAAGTCAATGCAAAGTCTGATATCTCCGGTTTTCTTCCTAACTGACACAAGGTTGGAAACCCATTCGGAGTATCTGAGGGGAACTATTATCTCGGCATCATACATATTTTTGATCTCTTGTTAAATTAGAGGTAATAAGATAGGTTTTATTCTTCTTAACTTTTTTTTGAAAGTTTTCTGGTTCTCCTTGAGAGGGATTTTGTGTTGAATAATTCTTGTATCATAAGATTTTCTATCTTGATGCCCCCTTGCAAACACATCTTTAAATTCCTTGAAGAGATCAATATATTTCTATTTTATGTGAGGAGGAAGGGTCTTATAAAGTTTTATCATTTTAGGTTCCCTTGTGCTTCCTATGTTTTATTCCTCTACATCAGCCTCAGTAGATTCTATCTTTGGTTTTTTAGCTACATCATTAAAATCAGACAACTCTTCCAAAGGTGCAAGGCCTCTTGGTAATGTGTCATTTTTACAGTGTAAGATTTTAAGGTCCCTTTGGTCTAGGTCCTCACACATCTCAGCTTTATAAGGATGTGTGATTATATTTATATTAGAAAAAGAGGACAACTCTAATTCATGATCTCTATCTTCAGCAGGACCATCTTCCTCATGTTCTAAGCTAGGTTTAGTCAATGTAAATTCATTCCTAGATTGTAGGAAATCATCAATTTGTTCATCACCCTCAAATACCTACCAATGATTGATGTTGTCAGGTATCATAGGACGATGCTTGACTTTGATATGGTTTTTTTCATTTGCAAGTGGTATTTGGCAATTGCTGGCAGCAAAGGCGAGCTCATTGGCAAGGCTATGTTCGGCTCTAGGAATGTAGGTGAGCTCATATTTCTCAAAATTTTTGAGGAGGTCTAGGGCTGAATTTATGAACTCTCTTAATCTTGGGTTCTTGGCTGAGTATTCACCTTTGATCTATTTAATGACTAGCTCTGAATCTCCCTGGGCTGATATTTTCTTAGCACTTAAGTCTTCAAGCAAGTGTAAACTGAGGAGGAGAGCCTCATATTCTGCAATGTTATTAGTACATTGAAATTCCAATATGTAAGAATGGCCTTCATTTGTGTTATGTATCCAAATACCAGCCCTTGAACCAGCCTTGCCACATGAACTATCAAAGCTCATGTTCCAAAGCTCACTGAGTTGTTGTTTAGGGTTGATAGAGTTTTGGTTATCATTTTCCTCATTTGAGGGTGAGTATGAGTGTTCTGATGGGCCTAGCTCTTTCTCACTTCCTTTTACTTGTCCACTAATCTCATTCTCATTATACAAGATAAAAGAATCCAAATCTGAATGAATGGAATAAACCGGGGTGTTGTTAGGCCTATCTAGGATACTCACCATATATTTCATGTGGGATTCTCGGTACAATCTTCTAGTTTGATTGAAAACAGAGATAGTAACATATGTCATATCCATTTGGAGACTGCCCTGAAGTTTGGATCCCCATGATTTTGACAAAAGAATGCCATACTTTGGGGGAATTTCAGTGACCACTATATCCATGACTAGAATTTTGGCGAGTATTTGCGCCAAAGTGATACATAGATCCTTGATTAGGCCCAAACACTTTACTCTCCTTGAATCAAAAGAGTATAAGTCTTTATATGGTTTGGTTATTTCTAGGCCTAATCTCTCCATGACCACCTTAGGCATGAGGTTATGCGAGGCACCAAAATATAACATGGCATTGTGTAATATTTTTTCGTGTATGTTTAGGCTAACATAGAAAGGAGGGACAGCTCCTTCTTGGAGTTTTCCTTCAACCTCGGGACCAAACAACAGTTCTGGTTTGTCATCTGTTAAATTTAGCATATCTATATCATTCCCTATGTTCAAAACTTTCAAAACTTGGGAGTGGTACATATCCTAAGCTACCAATTCAGTGGGAGGGATGGTTATTTTGATTTTAGAGATCTCTCCTTCAAAATTGAAACGTACTTGAGTTTTGGACATATTTACATCAGTTTTATTAGCCATAAATTTTTCCACATTTTTAATTTTCTGATTTTGATTCGGGGCTTTGGTTAGTAGAGTTTTCTCAAGGCCACTAGCAGAGGTGCTAGGACACCTTGTGTCAACACCTAGTTGGCTCGTTTTACCTTGTTAGGATCAATGTTCTTAGCCATGGTGTTGTTATTGTATGTTGTTCTTTTAAGAATGTTTTCGAGAGTTTTCTTAACAACAGTGTCTGAGTTGTTTTCCTAGAGTTGTCTTGGTTTTTCTTACTCCTAAGATCATATTGCCTATAGAATTCCATTATGGCATTTTCTAATCCCAATTTGTGGTCTTCGGAATCTTCATAGTTCGTTTCATCTTGGTTTGAGGAGAAAAATCCTTGTTCTTCTTCTGTGAGAAAAAAATCACCCTCACTATCAGAGCCTATTAAGTTTAGATGATTTTCATCTGGTTGTTCAATATCTCTTTCCCCTTCGTCAACATAGTTATCTTGGAAGGGTGGCCTAATTTGTTGATCATTTTTCCTTGGTCTGTTTTGGGGTGGGTCTCTTCTAAAATTTTGATTCTGGTTTCTGTTTTGGGGATTTGGTTGGTTGTCCCTAGGGGGTTCTCTTTCATTTATGCTTATTCTTTCCATTATTCTTTCCATGGTCCTTAGAAGGTTGTCCATCTTGGAATCAGATGAGGAGGTGGAGGGCATGGTTTCATCTTTGTAGGTTACCCTCTTTTCCGATCTTAGCCTAGCTCTTTTTTCAATTAAGTTGGCCTCTACACGTATAGCACCTTTTTGCATGTCTTCTAGAGTTAGGGGCTCTCTTTCTCTTAGTTGATAGGCCATGTTGGGGCTAAAACCCTCCAAGAATTTAGCTAAGGCTAGGCCTAATGGGGGTTTCACGTTTGGCGGTATTGCGTTGTAAAAATTATTGAACCTAGTGCAATAGTCTTAGACACTTTCCCCCGTGTTTCTTTTAAGATTACTATATTCCGAGAGAATCTGAAGAGGGTTTTTCTTGATTTCCAATTTTTTTATGAAAGTTTGGTAAAGGGAAGGGAGATCATGTATGCTGTTGGGAGTTAGGATTTTGAACCACTTCTTAGCTTCTCCTCCTAGGCTTTCGGCAAACATCCTCCTTTTCATGGTTTCCTCTTCTAATTCCTTGTAGTCAAAAGCATCATTCATTCTATCTACATGTTGTTGGGTAGTAGTGGATTTAGCCCTGGTGAAGTGTGGGATTCTGGATTGGTAATCATTTGGAAAAGGCACTATTGGTTGTGGTAACACAAGGGGTGCAGACCATGCTGCCATGGTAGGGGCTAATGGTGGATTTACAAGTGGAGGATTTGTGCTATGAGATGGATTAGTTTGCACAGTGGTGGTGTAAATGAGTGTGGTGGAAGTACTTGGACTAGTAAACTGATTCTGAGAAGACTTAGGTTGAAAAGAGTCGAAGCGGTGGGGAAGTTGGAAATCAAGTGGTGTGGAAGGAGAAGCTTCTCTGCAAGGACTTTGTTGCAAGTCTATGGGCCCAAGGTCGGTATGGTCGATTCTACTTTATGACTTGGTTTTGAAAAGGTTTCTAGTATGGTGCAAGTCAAACTTGGGATCTTGCAATGCTGTAAGATGTTTAGGTACAAAGCTTGCTTTATGAATGGTCCTATTAGTAGCTAAGTTTCCAGTTTCAGAAGTTTTCCACAAAATATTTTTCGGGTCATCAACTATAGTAGGAGGGTTTGGGTCCAGATGAGATCTAGTATTGATTCTTCGTGAAGCCAGATTTTAAATTCAAAATTTAGAGAGACTGAAATTTTATGACTACTTTCGGAAGGCTGGCCTCTCTAGGTGTTGTCAAACGCGCACAGTGTGTGATTAAGGTTCCGGATTTCCTAAGGTTGTTTTGATGCAGTCCTACAGGAGTCTATAGATACTTAGCAAAATTTAGAAGGCCTACTAGAGGCTAGTGGAGTCACTAGGTGGATATTTTTAGTTGTTTTGAGGATATGTTGTCTATGGTCCACCACCAATACTGACAAAAAGCCAATCTAGAAATGTTTTTGGGCTTTCTTAGTTTCTATATGCAGCCCTTAAGGTATGTAAGAGTGTCCTATAGTTGAGTCATCAATTTTCTAAGATGGTGAAAAAGCTAGATTCTACTCTTAGGCTATCAGTTAAGTTCTTTATGATTTGACGAAGGTTTTTGAAGTCTTAAGGGATACTTAGAGTGTCACTCACATCAGAGGTTGCATCATGATCACCATTGTGTTGGTGAAATTGATGAGGTGGCTATAAATCATAGGATACTATTGATGAAGGGATTCTAGAGTCCTAAGGGATACTTAGATTGTTATAAACTTAGAAGGTCCCACCGTTATCGCCATTATGTTAGGGTCCCGTGATTTGGCAAATTGGTAGACCAAATGACAAGGTAACATCAGACTAGTCTTTGGAGTCCTAGGACCTAGCCTTCCTGGACTCAAAGAGGGATCTCTCTATTATTCGAAGGATGTGAACTTGTTCGCTTTGGATGACTGATTTTAGGCTAGTTTTTAAGTATAGTTTTGTTTGTTTGTTTTTGGTTGGGGTAAGATGGCTAAGTAGGATAGGTGGAATGAGATGTTATCAAATCAATAGGGCTATGGGGTCAGATGAAGTCAAGGGTGTCTAAATGATGAAACAGAGTGTATTGCAGGGTTGATTTAGCAAGGTTAATGGATCCTTTAGGTAATGTATGAGGTGTAATGAACATTAAGTTTGGGAAAAAACTAAGAGGTATTAAACATATATAGTCTGAAGCAATAACTCATGAGGTAGGGAAAACCATTAATCTCTATGAAGAATACTCAAACTGATAAACATGTAAGATGAAAATTCCGGTGAGACATAGAAGTATTAGAACTCCTAAATTTAGAAATTCACCTTCAGATTTTGGGAAGACACATAAGATAAACAAACAACTCAATTTACAAAGAGGGAACTCCTAAAAAACATATATCAAGCTATTGGGAACTCTGAAATAAGTTGGTAAGCACGGGAAAAGGGCAAGATCGATACGAGACCTCTTTGTCTTAACCTAATCAATCAATATTCCATAGAAAAGCTTTAAGATAGGGTTTTGAAAACTTTAAATAAGTAGGGCATACCATGAATCATATTTATAAGCTAGCATACTAACCATTCATGAAACAAAAACAAGTTTTAGTGGGCCTAAGGAGCAGTCAAGAATTCCTTAAGATGACTAAAAGTGGAAAACATCAAAGCTATAACAAACAAGAGGTTTGAGGTGCTTCCATGAGCATGTCTCAACCTATACTTTTCTGATCTATAGCAACCAAGAAGAATGAAACAAAAATGAGGACAAGAAAACATTAACAAGTTAAGAAAACATGACCACTCACCAAGCTATGGAATCCTGCAAACATGCTTCTCCATCATCAAGCCAAACAAGTCATTCATTCACTTCATAAAACCAATTTCTTCTCCAAGCTCATAAAACCATGTATTTCTCTTAAACACATCAAGTCCCAACTGTTTACAATGAATCCTCATGCCTTATATAAAAAAAAGGAAGAGGAGAGCCAAAGAGAGTATCTAGAAGCCTATTGGCCCAAAAGAAATATCCTAAGTTGTCCTTGAGGCTTTGCAAAGCCCAAGGCACAAAAATATCTAATAAATATCTTTTCCAACTATAAATGGAAATAAAATTGAAT
This sequence comes from Pinus albicaulis, assembly GCA_034641835.2. Taxonomy (NCBI): domain Eukaryota; kingdom Viridiplantae; phylum Streptophyta; class Pinopsida; order Pinales; family Pinaceae; genus Pinus; species Pinus albicaulis. The sequence continues at coordinate 81,738 of JAXQQM020073222.1, forward strand.
TTTAGGCCTGACATGCCTAATAAAACTTACCAAACACACATTCTACCCAGTCACACACAGGAGCATAGCACACTGTGTCGAAAATTGGAAAACTTTCCAGGAGCGCAGCGCAGAAATAGGCCTTTTTGCAGCAGTGTTTTGGAGGCCTTCCTGATGTTGAAAAAGGCTCCGAGATGGCTCGTTGGAAAGCCCTTGAAGTTTAATTTCTAGATATACCTTTAGGTTTTCAATATGATCTCTAAAATTTTCCCAAAAAGTGGAAAAGGTTAAGACTACCAGTAGCGCAGCACATGCTCAGAAAAGTGGGCAGAAAGGTGAAGAAATGAGTGTTTTTTACCCTTTTGAGGGGTCAAAACAACTCCAATTGAGCTGAAAATTGGTGAGCATGCCCCTCTAATGATGGGGAATCGAAAAATTTAAGCTTCGCTTCCTTAGGATTCCATGGGAAAAAGCGCAAAACAGGGGGTGTTGCGCTCCTAGCCTCATAATTTGCAAAAAACAAAACTTTGTCCAACAGCTCTCAAAATTGGTAGGTAGGTGCCTGATGAGTCCTTGTAGACCTGTAGAGAAACTTGGGCCAAAATTCCAAGCCTAGCTTATTCCTTTTCATCATATGGTGTCAGGCCCTCATTTTGGGCAGTTTTGAGCTTTTTCCTTGCAAAGTGATCTTTCTGTTTATAGTGCTCAGTCATTCTCCTTTTTAAGCTCAAATATTTGTTGGCCTTCTCCAGTTTGGCCTCTAGATGTATGTTGGCTCTCTCAAGCCATGGTTCGTTGTTATGCTCAATTTCCATGGCAAGGAGTTCGGTGACGGGAAATTGTTGTGCTTGGGCTGATTCTTCCTCTCTCTATCTTGCCAATGCTTTCCTAAAACCCATAGTCTTAGGTCTCTTTCTAGTTTGGCCTTCTTCACCACTATCCTCCTCATAAGCATCCATGTATTCCTCCAACTGCACTTGTGACCTTTGATCCTCTTTCTGATATTTGAGCACCCTTGCTTCATAGATGGCCAGCTGGCCACTCATTTGTTTGTTCTCCATCTGTAAGAAGCAAATGAGATCCTTTGACCTTTCTAACTCAACTTCCAAGTCTTTGATCTGTGCATTCCGGTCTTGTAGAAGAGAGTTTACTATTCTTGTCTCATTTTCCTCATCACTGTCTATGTGAATGAGCTCAAATTCTCTTTCTTCCTCAAGATTGTCCTCTCCCTCTTTCACTTGTTGTTTACCTTTGTCTTTCATTAGAGTTGAGGAGGAGTGCAAGGCCCCTTGCCCTTTAGAGGCAGCAAACACATGCCTCTCTCCTCTTTGATAGGTAATGGTGAAAGGAGAAAAACTTTTTACTTGCAAATCTTGATCACTAGTGACCTTAGGACTGTTTTTCTCTTCATGGATGATCTCTATCTGTGCATCTTCCTTACCTTGTTCCTGGTTGCCCCTTTGATAAACACCCTCACTATATTTTATGCCACTATTACTGACAAGACCCTTAGGACTGTTACCCTCTATTTTTGCAATGCTAGAGGCGCCTTGATCATTGTTTGGCACATCTTTGTCTTCATGAATGTCCTCTTCTTCATCATCTGACCCATTGTTTTCACTGCCTTCAGAATCTGTCCCTTCATCATTATGCATATTGTCGTTTTGGTTGGGTTCCTTTTCATTGTTTGGTCCATTTTTTACTCTTTTTATTTGACTGTCACTAGTTTGTTGATTGCCACTAGGCTCACTGTTTTGACCTTTGTTTTCTTATTCATCAACATTTTCTTCTTTGTCATTGTCTTCATTAATTTCTTCTTGGTCATTTTTTTCTTCATGAACGCCCTCTTCTTCATCTTTTGAACCACTGTATTCACCCTCAATTTCATCCTTAGTATCACTGTTTGCACTCTTTGTAGGGTCACTATTTTGGGCACCCTTTTTAGTCTCTCCAACACTATGAGGGTAATTTCTTTCTTCATTAGGTGACTTCCTTTGGCTGATCTCTCTTTCACTGCCCTGCTCATTATCTTCATTTCTTGTCCCTTTGTCATCATTTTCTTGCCTACGGAAAACAACTTCAAACTTTGTTTCTTGGCTGTCTTTTCCATTCTTGTCACTGTCATTTTTGTTTTCTTCATTTCTTTCATATGCCTCCTCCCCACTGTCTTCATATGTATTCTCAGTGTCATTTTCTTCATCATAAGACCCATCATTTTGGCTTTTTTGCTCATTATGAGGCTCATTAGTTTCAACTCTATTTTCTTCTTTATCAACACACTCATCTTTGTCATTGCCTTTAGTAATTTCTTCTTGGCTATCTCCCTCTCTGCCACCTTCCTCTTCTTCACTTTTTTCTTCATTTTCATCATCCTCTCCCTCATTGCTTTCTTCTTGGCCATCACTGCTTTCTTCATTTTTATTGTCCTTTTTTCCATCTTCCTCTTCTTCACTATTTTCTTCATTTTCATCATCCTCTCCCTTACTGCTTTCTTCTTGGCCATCACTTCTTTCTTCATTTTCTGATTTCTTAGGGGAAGGTGAATGAGGAAGGTATATTTGAGGAAATGATTCATGTGAAGAAGATGAACCAAGGTCAATGGAAGGTGATGGAGGTGTGTGAGGAGGATTTTGAGATGATGATGGCAGACTTGCAGAGGATTGGGCTGTGGAGTTGTGAAATCATCGTGGGCGATGAAAACCTCCTAGGGGATGCCTTGTTTTTCTAGTTGGTGTGAAAAAATCACTTTGATGAGGGAATGATTAAAAATTCTTAGCATTTTTTGGGATGGAGGCCTTTTCTGCATGATGGAAGACATCTTCTCAATACTTTTGCAAATATAGTAGGGCATGTGTAGCAGCTTGGTTTTGGTGAGGTGCATGAGGATCCTTATGTGGTATGAATAGACTCTGGAGAACCTACCCTCACAGGTGAAGTATTACATGATGATATTCATTAGGAGAGCATATCTGTCCAATAGATGAGAGAAGGGGAACATAGTTTTATAGTCAGCTTGACAACTTGGTTTCAAGAATGGGTGATAGTGGCTTAGATCTAGATGATTTTGTTTGAACCACCTTTCTCCTATGCAAGGCATTCCAGTGGCCGTAGAGATGGCATAGGCGGTCAACTCAAATTTTACCCCGACTAGGTGTACTTGATGTTTATGAAGGTTTAGGGCAAAGATCTTCGTCACCTGAGGGTGACTCTGGATCTTTTGTACATTTTTACAGAATTCATAGCAACCCAACTCTTGAAAACAGGTCAAAATAATAGGGGAGGCTATCAACTCTTCAGTGCTTATAGGTTCAAACCTATTTGGCATCCCTCCCTTCCTTTGTTGCTTTTTAGGCCTTTGATTCGCCTCATCTATGTCAACATTCTCTTCTTCAGAAATTTTGTTTTTCTTTACCCCTGATTTAATATCTTCAAAGATAAATGGTACTGCTAGTGAAATGATGTGGAAAGGGATTTAAAGGAGAGGATGAGTTTTCTAACTAGGTCATGGCATAGCAGTGTGTAGGTCAATTGTTATATTTTAGGATTTCACTACTTTCTCTAAGTGGCCTTATATTTAGAAAGCCATGCATATGCAAGAAAAGTTTAAAATACCTCTTGAAGCACCTCCACAGTAGAATAAAAAAGCTCAAAAAACCTTGTGGGCAAAGTCGGGTCACCCTGAACATGCCTTTGTGCAGAAGCTGTAAAACAGTGGTAGGAGCAAAGCACACTTCGTCGGGCGGCTCGGGTCACTCCTAAACGTGTTGTCATTCAGCATCTGAAGTAGTGGCAGGAGCGTAGCACGGTGGTCAGGTGGCTCGAGTCACTCTGAACGTGCTATCGTTTAGCATTTGGAGCAGTGGTAGGAGCGCAAAAAGGTGGTCGAGTGGCTCGGGCCACCCTGAACATGTTTTCATTCAACGTTTGGAGCAGTGGCAGGAGCGCAGCACGGTAGTTGGGTGGCTCAAGCCACCCCTAAATGTGGTGTCGTGAAGGGTCTGAACATCGAGCACAAACGCAGGAGTACAACACCAATCTTTAGGTGCGCATCACGCACTTTAAATTAACACAGGAGACGCTATAGGTGTGCAGTGTGACTCTACAGGAGCGCGGCACCTAGAAAATTTTGCTCGAGGACTTCTGGCATAAAACTTGAAAACCCTCACTGTGTGTGAAAATGACCAAGGAGCATTGAGATGTTGCTTTGTAGTGGCTTTTTGATACCTTTTGGTAAAAATCAAAGTTGAAACCCTCTTTATAAGGTTTTTTCTCTTTTCCCTTTTCTCACTATCTTTTAACTCATGCTTGCCCCTTTTGAAAATTTGGATATGCTTCTAACTGTTCTTTTTAGAGAAAGAACCCTTGAACTGACATTTATTACCTCTTTTGGCTTATACTGTTCATAATTTTTCTATCTTTGGTGTAGTGGAGTATTTATTTTCATGTCTGTCCCTTTTGGGCACTTGAAGATGTCTCTAAATATTTTTTAGAGAAAAATACCTTTGAACTGACATTTCTTGCCTCTTCTTGTTGATATTCTTCGTCATCTTTCTACCTTTGGTGTAGTGGAGTATCTGATCTTTAGGTCTGCCCAACCTTAGAAAGGTAGTTCGAAAACCCTTGAAACCATCTGCTATGATGAAGGAGGTTTCTTTTTCACTATTTTGACCATATTTGTCTATCTTCCCAGGCTTCTGATTTTTTAGGGATACTTTAGAAAAAAAACAGTGTTATCCTCTAAGTTGTCAAAGAGACACTTATCAAACTCACTATTTATGTCTAAAAGCCTTCAATGATCATTTGAAGGGGTTTAGGGGTTCTTTGCCTTTGTAACCTTAGCATTTCTCTATTGCTTGGTCAAAACAATCATGAATCTTGATTCTCATCAAACACATACCTTGCTGCTTTCCTTTTTGCTATGAATGGTCCTCTTATGATGATCCTCCTCTTTTACCTTATCTCATGGCTAATCTGATGGCTTTTTGGTCTTCTTTGCAGGAATGTAAGCAAAGGGTAGTTGTCCCTCTACCAGATTCATGCTTGAGGCCAAACAACTTTTATTGATCTTTTTTATTGATGTACAATGTTGCTTATGTGCCACTGTCTTTTAGGACCTGCATGGACCTTTTGATGGGCAGCGCTTCATAACAATCTATCATGAGATCATGATCTTCCTTGTAAACTTAAGCCTATTTTTATCTTACTACTAGCTATAGATGCCTTTATAAGTTTTTTAGGTCTCCTTCTTTGCCTCTGTTTTGATGTTGACCATCTACAAAGTGTTCCTGTAGAAATTCTTGGACATGGTAAATTACTCCTTTGTAGGCTTACTGCTTGATCAAGAGGATATCTTTGTAGGTCTTTGATATTCTTTGGACAATGATAAGCTTCATTCTTGTGTTCTCTTGACTTCACCTTTGAATATCTGTGGAAACAGTGAATTTAGAACCATGACAGTGCATAACCTAGGTGACCCTATTTGACTTATTATAATGTCCTTGGAATAGGTTTTTGACTGAAAATTGAATCAAGGTTTGGATGGGGAGACAGGGTTGTTGACACTCTATTATGCACTACCATCCTAGACAACTAGAAAACCTTGTTTTTATTCAAAGGGCTTTAGAAAGGGAGTTTTGAAACCACAATTGCTTGAGGCAATTGGTGAGTAGGGGAAAAAGTTTGGTTTACTTGGCGAAATAAGGTATGAAAATAGAGGGCTCAGGAAAACAGAGACAGAGTGTTATAGGCAGAGGTGACAAACATAATGAGAGTGTGGGACATTAGTCTAGGATTTGGTCTTGTCTGGGTGATATATTGTCCATGCTTCGACAGGGAAATAGGATAGTGAAACTTTTCTCTTTGAGGAGATTTCTAGAACTCACATGATTCTTGAATTTTGTTTCTAGAAATCCAGGACAAAGCATTTAGTCATCTAAATAGGTAAAAATTATTGATCACTAACATTCTCGACGACCCCCAATTTAATGGAGATTTTGATAGGCATCGTCTGTGTGATGTTTCCCATATTACCTTCTGCAAAGTTTTTGTGTGTCATGATGGGCGTCTGAAGTGGATGGAAAGGAACTTGAGAAGAAAAATTCTTGAGACAATTAGACATGGCCCCAAGGCTAGGCATGAAAGAGGAACGATGATGACTATCGTCCCACGGAGGATATGCAAGAGACATAGTTTCCAAGATGGCCTCATCAGAAGGGAATATCTCGTTAATGGATCGGGCGAATCCGAATCACTGAGCCAAGGGGATTTAGAATAAGTCTCAAGAGACATACTCAAAGGAGCATGATCAGAGGGCGGAGGAGTGGAAGCCGAAATAAGTTCACAATAATCAATATATATTGGGCTTAACAACATCGAATCACCAAACAAATCAATTTTCTCAGGTGAAGGGATGACCCATGGATCAGAAGACAAGACCTGGAGATCATGTTAACCTGAGCAGTGTTGGATGGAGGAAGAGGAAAAAGACCCATAATGGTATGATCTTTGAAAATACCTGGTCTATGCTCTCATAAGGTGTAGGAATTTGATCTACATATGGGACATTGCTCTTGGAAGATGAAGAAGTGAAAAAGGTAAACTAATCGACAATGATAATCTTTCCTTCGTGTGGAAATCAAAGAATACGAAAGAGAGTGGACAGAACACACAACATGGCGTGAGTCCAACTACAACTGAGAAGAGTATTGTAATTTAGCTTAGCATCAATGACTTCAACCTCAACGTTTACTGTCTTTCCCTCTAATGTAATAGGTAAACTAGTGAGCACACCGAGAGGGTGAGATTCCCTTCCATCAAAAGCTTCTAAATCATTTGGAGATGAATTGAGGGCAGGAGAGCCAATGGCTTTCTAGCAGACAGATGACATGACACACATAGAGGCACCTTTTTCCATGGCCTCTCGATGAATATTCTTTCCATTAATCCCAACTTGGATGATCAACACAAGCTGGTGAGGGAGACGTGGAATGAAATTCTCCAAGTCGAAAGTGATAAGGCTCGAATCGGCAGGATCAACCCCACCAATGGCAGATAACAAAGTCTTCTGTTGAGATGGACAACTTTGAAGTACTTCCAATGCAGACATAGCAGATGGCGCCAGAGCCAAATCCTCAACAATACTATAATGTTGAGCAGCATGGGAATTAGAATTGTAAGAAGACTTGCAGAGTACACCTTTGGAAGGTGGTCGTACAATGGGCTCAGTACTGGGCCTTTCAATCTGAAGAGGGCTAGAAGCAAGTGGGGGAGGAGGACCATCAATGATTTCCTTCCCTGCCGCCTGACACTATTTGGTATAATCTTTTGACTGGGTAGAAATGGAAACGGATGCAAAACCGTTCATCATTAACACTTGAGAGCTAAATGGGGCGTAGGATAGAGGTTGATCCACCAACTGAGTTTGCTGTGATGGGAAAGGTTCTTTAAGAACAACTAGAGTGCCTTGGGTGCCTTTGGAAAAGGTTGACCCAATGGTTGGGATGGGCCAGGTTTCCCCTGAAGACCAGGTTGACCCGACGCAAGACCGTAGGGTTGTCCTTGTTGTATAAAAGTTTGGCCTTGATGAACGGAAGGTTGGTGTTGTTGCACAAAAGGTTGTCCCTGTGGTGGATATATTTGCCCCCCGAGAACATAAGGCACTCCCTGTTGAACTTGAGGTTGACCAAAAGGACTGTAGGGTTGTCCTTATTGGATCGAAGGTTGTCCCTGAAAGGGTTTTCCTTGCGGACCATAAGGTTGTCCCTGTGGACCAGAGGTTTGTCCCTGTTGGACTGAAGGTTGTCCCTGTAAGGGTTGTCCTTGTGGACCATAAGGTTGTCCCATCTAATAAACGGTTTGATTGGGATTAATTGGAGGCAAATAGACGAGATTATTGTACATGTCATAATGATGTGGATGATTAGCACAAGTTTGCAGCTGCTGAGAACCCTGAGGGGTGTAATTCTGCTGCTGAGGACCCTGAGAGGTAGAATATTGTTGTTGAATAGCTAACATATACTCATCGAATGTATAACCGCTAGGAATGGAAGTAGAATCCATAGACGCACTACTAGCAGGTTGGGTTCCTACAACGTGAGGCAGTGATCCACTCACGATAGGCCTAACAGGTATCGTGGGATTGATAAAAATGGACCTAAGAACAACAGGAGACGCCCGAGATTCTAAAGGGAGTCAGTGTATCAGACCATATTGGGTTCTGATACAGCGATTGAATGCCATAAATGATCTGACCCAAAGTCCGATAACCATGTGGGAGAGATACCAGTTCTGAGGAAGGTTGACCTGAGACATAAGGAAATTTCTCCATAGGGAGCTGATGATCTCCTGTAGAAACATAAACCTCTTCACTACTAATGGGACTTGAAGAATCCATGGCAGATGAAGCTAGTTGATCATTGAAAAGGCGACAAGTAGTGCCGAGTAAAGTAGTAACTAGTAAAGATGGTTCCGAAGTAATAGGAGGGAAGTCTTGTGCATTCCCAAAGCCAGACCAAGCATCTTGAGGTTGCAAATTGATATCAAATGGCTATTCAAGAGGAGATTGGGTAGTGAGAGGTAAGATACTCAGAAGAATAGACTACCAAAAATTGATAGACCTAGTGGGCTGAGAGGCTTCCAGAGAAACTTCAGGAGAAGGATTGCCACTTGGAGGCAATGAAGAGGACGATGAAACTGGTGGTTCCACCACACTGACGGTGTTTCAAAATAGAAGAGAATTGAGATAACCAACTCGAGGCTTCAATATCAGACACTAAGGAATCACTTAAGAACAAGCCAAGAAAATATATTTAGTAGGCATGTGATCGTGGCCAATTGATTTTATGGCATTGAAACAAAACTTTGTAGTTTCATATTTTAAGAGTCAAGAAACAGGCAAAAGATGACTCTAGTCACTTTCAGGTTGAAATGAGCGTGAAAAGGCAAGTGCTCGAGGATCTTTTCAATTTTAGGGAGTCACAAAAAGACCAAAATGACTACTTAGGAAATCTAAGTAAGAGGGTGTACCAATTTTTCGTGAACTACAATATACACCTTGGTGATCAAATGAAAGAGAAATGACCAAGGACTTAACATACATGTAGGCAGTCTCCCTGAATGCTATGTTTAGTGTATCATGGTTACAGGACGGCAGAATCAGCTTCCTATAGATAAAGGATGTTAACCTATGAGGGCCTCCCTTTATATACTCAATGGTACGGGGAGCACAAGTCTGTACTAGTGCTGTCTAAATCCTGATGGCGAATGACAACTACTAGGTTTAATGACACCGGAAAACATCACTAGCCTAGACCTATTAAATATATGTGTTAGGTTTCAATGCTTCCTTGGGTTGATTGAATTCATTTTAAAGTCGATCTTGAATTAATGTTGTGATTTCAAGGCCTTACCGAATGTGATCTTGAATTCTTAATGCACAACTACATGCAAAATAAAATCATTCCACTTCAATGAATGCTAGCTAAGAGAGGGATAGTAATTCATAACAAAGCATAAATTAATTTAATATAAGAGAACTTTCCCTAATGCATATAAGACAACCAAAGCAGAAAACGAGAAGCTCTTTCCTTGTTCACTAAATGCTACTGGTGCAAAAGAACATTTTTCATTTTTAAACTAAGAGAAAGAATGCAAATTTTGTCTTTGTAGATAAATGAGAAGCAAAATGCACTATTACACTAAAAAGAAAAATGGACACTAGCTTTGAGAAATTTGAATGAAAATATCTAAAACAAAGATATCAATCTAACATGAATTAAACACACTCAAAACAGAGATGCACTCCCTCAAGCAAAAGGGCTTTCAAATTGGTTCAACGAGCAATGTAATCTATGCTCAAGGCAACAAATGGAGAGCTAAATGAAACCCAAGATGATCATTCAACAAACCAAAAATATGTAAAACCAAGAGAAAAGCTAAAACAATTAGTCAACGAACTAAAATGACACAGACCAAACTGACTCAAACTCAACTCAGAAGGCTCAGTGAAGAGAGAACTGAACAAGTGACACAAGGCACCTAGAAACCCTAGGGTGAAAAACTCCACTGATAAGATGATGGAAAAACAAATGAGAAGGACGAGACAAGGAAGTCAAAACAATCTCAGTGGACCAATTGAAAGATAAAAATCCAATCCAAAGGCAAGAAATATTGACAAAACTGAGGAAAAAGGCTTAAAATTTAATCCTACAGGATTCAGCGCATCTGTTTAGCTGTAATCCGCACTAAACAGGAGTTGGAGCACCTCCGACAAAAGAAACAAGTGCCAATCAGCGCGAATGTTCAAGGAAAATTAGCGCTGAGCGAGAAAACAATGGGAAAAAATAAAAACCACTGAGCAGAGGTTAGACTTGACATTATGGAACTAAACAGGATGGCTAAAAATAGTCAGACAGGCAAGACAAAGCAGAAAAATGATGAAACGACCAAAGTCGACTCGATAAGACAAACACTAGACGAACAACGAGGCACGACAAACACACTGATCCCTAGTATGGTCACCAACTTGTTGTGAAGGTAAATCCCCTCTGCGGATAGAGGCGATCCCTCTAGCCCTGGGGTGGGTCTAGCAACAAGGAAACATGCTAATCCTTCTGATTCATAGTTTGTGAATGAAACTGAGTCGAGATGGATGACCTACCTTTGTTGCAACGCAATTGTCGCAGTTGTGGCAGCAGTCTCCGGATCTTCGTCTTGACATGTCATGGTCCTTCATCAGTAATACTCAAGTGCCTGCACAAGGATCAAAGAACGATGACAACATATGAAAACATGCTTGCATTCATAACTATTTAATTGTTCAAGGAGAATTAAATGCATTGCATAGAATTAAACATATCAAATGCAAAACGGGAACCAAAACATCAGTCATGTATTAATAAGTAGAGAGAAGAATTTTACAACCAAAAGAGCCTTGATGTTGCAGTTTGCTTCGACGGGTCTAGTCAAAATGCGTCTCAAACATTCATCGGGAATTGGACTTGGCGAGGCAATAGGCCTAGACTCTCTCTCAACAATGGATTCCTCTTTGCTCTAACTCACACCAGCTATAGTAAGGACTTTTCATCTAGTTGAAACTATGTGAGAGAGATGTATTTATAGGAGAGGAGGAGGTGGTTTGGGATCCCTCATAAGGTGGAAGGGAGAGTTTATCCTTTGGGGAGTTGCTCAAACGTATGAAACAAGAAGCCAAAGGAAGGTCTTCGATGTTATTTAGTCAAACAAACCATGATGACTCTGCTCATGAAGTGGTTGGGCATGGAAACTTCGTTTCTATTTTTAAAAAAAATTCCAAAAATAGCTCAGTGTGGGCAGTCCACTAAGACAGAGCACCAATGGGCGCGAGGTCCAGTGCTAATTTCGCTATGGGTGTGAGGCCATAACTGCCTACCAGCACCGACCAAAAATCATGTTCTTTTGAGAGTCTGCTCCAGGAAGAGTCAATAGAAAAAATGTTCTTCACATGCTAAGGGATGCAATGACACTTTTTGCAAGGTATGACAGTACACAGAAGTCACTGAAATGGTCCTCTAATATTCGGGATGGGGATTACAAGGTTGGTGACAAAATACTGTGTAACAATGACATCGCAAGCTAAACAAAATAACTTACGATGCGATGAAGCAAAGACTATGTGTCATCGGAGAAGGGCGAGCAGTGAGGACCATTAGATTTGGGCGCAAATCAACAGTGGATGGAAAATCGTAAATTCATACATCGCAAATTTTAGCAGATAGTGTTGAGACTTCACGGGTAAATTATATTTCTTGTGATGCGATGAGGCAAAGGGCCACATGTTGGCATTGTGCATTAGCGCACATCGGATGATTTATGGTTAACCATTATGTGTATAGAGTTAAACTTGCGGGCGACCAATTTGTGATAAGTTGTAGAAGTTGCAATGTCGCGATGCGACATCGTCATTGCAACTTTGCATTGGTCTTATTATTCTTTACCATTTAAGTTATTTGTTAAGTTTGCTAATATGAGATGTCCTAAAAGTTCTGATTTGCGATTGCTTCCAACTACTCACTGGATTGTGGGACCCTAGAATCACAGTTCCGCATGTATGTAAGTGGTTTGAGCTTATGTGTGATCTATTTTAAAGTAACCATTGTTTGAATACTAATGTATGTATGTTTATAAAACTCCAATATTATAATCCGTTGCGAGTAAAGGGAGTTTATGTGGGCTGTTGGGCCACTAATTTGTATTATTATTATCACTTCTTAACATCCATTTCATCCATTTCTAATGTTCTTTTATCACATTATTTATCATAATTTATTATACAATTCCATTTCATAATTATTTATGCTCTTTTGGATAAATAATACTTGTTCTTCTTTATTTTAAGTAATTAATGACTATTATGCATGATTTTTCCAATGATGGTTTATGAATGAATTCATTATAACATAACTCACTATTTTAGCCCTCAATATCTCTTCCAGATTGCAGATTTGATCTTCAGTTGATAATTAAATATTCCAACTCAGAATTTCGCTTGGATAACAAGAGACAGTTTTGAGTTGAACTTTTTGGGCAAACGGAGAAGAATCCTGAAAATCTGAAACATGGGTTTTGTGCAGAACGAACCAAATTTTTTTCCCATTATCAGTTTTCAAAAATTTGGTCTTTATTGAGAGAAATGTAGGGTTCTTCGAAGGACATATTTTCAGATTTTCTGTTGTGGCCGTTTTCCAAAGTTGCCCCAATTGTAATTACCATATTTGACTTGTGCCAACTGAATCATGATGGAAAGATCTTTTAGATCTCATCTTGCTTATTGAGATTTTTTAATCAGTCTATTTCCATTTGTTGTTTGTATATTTAAAGGGACACAAATTAGAGAGAAGGGAGAAGGCATAGAGGGTTAGCATGCAAGACATCAAGTTTTGTAATAGAAGACTTTTAAGTAATTGAATGCAAGTAATTTTTCCATTCTATCTATAATCTAAGAGTCTACCACAGCCCTCGTCAGAGATTTGGGCCCACTCTTTTGATTAGGTGTTGCGTTATTTCCTTTTTTTGCTTTCGCATTTCTGTTTGAGTATTTTAACTACTGTTATGGTATGTTCTTTAATCGTTGTAAATGCTTTTATAATTCTATAATTTATCTTTAAGTGCTATTATAGTAGTTCTAGTTATTTTAATTGTTGAATCTGTGATCAATATTGGATTGTGCCATTGTTCATGCATATACCTTGTGCGTTACCTTGAAATAATGTACGCACCTGGATTGATAATTTAATATGGGAAAGGGTTTGAATATTCATTTACACTTGGACACCAACATTTTGGCACCGTTTCCAGGGAGGCTAACAAAGGTGCAAGAACACGATTCATATTGATCTAAGGATCAGTCTCTCATCCTAGGGAGGGAAATGCTACCCTGCTCTAGGTCTTGAGTGTAGTTGTTTTGTTTTCCTTTTCGATTGATTTCTTATGAACCAATCTCTCATCCTTGAGAGGGAAATGATTGATCCGGATTTATGCAGGAACGCAACAGAATAAACATATAAACATAAATACAGAGATGCAGCAGAAATAACACTTCATTTCATTAATATCAAAGAACTGAAATTTGCTTACAGACATAATGGAAATAAAACTAGCTAAAGACATGGCACTGGTAGCTATCTACGAGAAGAGATGCTGGCGGCTACGGAGCCTCTGACCAGGTCTGATAGGCTCGAGGCCTATTTATCATTTAGAAACAATGGAAATCCTAAGCAGGCCAAAACCCTAACCCTGGAGTGAAGCGCCAAAACTAGGCAGTTTGGGTAAATTGGTGTTTCCAACCCGAGGCGTAACTTTGGCATACGATCTCAGATTTGAGCCGTGCCACCTCGTTAGAAGAATCTGTCAGGGCCTAGGTGGAACGAGCAACATGGTCCATGGACCCATATTGGCTCTCGTTTCTCCCCAAAAAACGTCGTTTGGGAACTCAACGACCTCCCGGAAGTTTCGGGCAGAAAAATTGCTAAAAATAGTAAAGCGTAAAAAAATG
>JAXQQM020086018.1:0-29099 GCA_034641835.2 Pinus albicaulis
AAAATTTCAAAACTTGACATAATAAAAAGGATATGCAGATATAATGATCCACAACATCTGGCTCCACCTGGGGATAGTGTTTTTACCACGAAACACTAAGAACCTGCAGATTAGTGCCTTCACCTCGGGCATGGAGTCAAAAATTGCTTGATGGAAAATGTACAGTGAACACTCCGGATATATACAATGATGGATCAGTAACTGCTTAATGTCGGAAATAATGCTTGAGATATTGCCCATTGATAGGCATATCCAGCATTTCTCCTTCCAGATTTTCCAACACGAAGGTGTTATTTCCTCTTACTTCATTAATTTTGAATGGGCCATACCACAAGGGATCAAATTTCCCGTGTTTGCCTTTATCTTCCCTTCGTGTATCCCATCTCAAAACTAAATCTCCTTCCTGAAACAAAACTTCCTTTGCCTTTCTATCAAAAACTGCCTTCATCTTTTTCTGATAAGTGAGCAAGCGGTCCTGAACCTGATTTCTGCTTTCACTTAATTCCAACACATTGTTCATTCTTCGTATCATGGGGTTTGGTTCTGCTTGGGCATCTTGGAGAAAATAAATCACAGGTTTTACCAATTGTGTGGGAAATAAAGCTTGAGTGCCGTACACGAGCTCATAAGGTGACCTGCCAGTAGACCTTCTTGTGGTCATCCTTGTTGCCCACAAAGCAAAGACTAGCTTCGTGTCCCAATTCTTCTGATTCTCACTGATTGTTTTCTTCAAAATCCTAACTAATGTTTTGTTAGAGGATTCTGCTAATCCATTGCCCTGCGGATGGTAAGCTGTGGAGTGAGACAATGTCACATTATAAGTTTGGCAAAAATTAATAAACCTGAGTGAACTGAAAACCTGAGCATTATCTGTCACAATCTTCACAGGGCATCCAAACCTACTAAAAATGTTCTCCTCCAAAAACTTCATTACTACCAAATCATTAGCTTTCCTGGTGGGAATTGCCTCCACCCACTTTGTAAAATAATCCGTAGCAGTAAGAATCCATTTAAACTGCCCGCTGGATGGTGGATTAATCTCTCCAATGAAGTCCAATCCCCATTGTCTAAAGGGTTCTTCAACGAAGACAGGAAGAAGAGGTAGAGGAGCCAGCTTTTTCTTCTCTGCAAATAATTGGCATTTTTGACAGCTTCTGACTGCCTTGTAAACATCTGAAAACACAGTCGGCCAATAAAAACCTGATTTGAATATTTTGTGAGCCGTTACCTTCCAGCTATAATGCCCTCCACACAGGCATTCATGATACTCTCTTATCACTTCTAGAATTTCTTCCTCTGTAAGACACAACAACAACATACCAGCTGGATCCTTCCAATATAATTTTGCTTCGATTATAACATAAGGCTGAGCCTTAAGTTTCAGGGCTCTGTATTTTGCTCTATTAATGGAAGGTGGACATGACAGAAAGCACAGATAATGTACAATATCCTTATACCACTCTGAACAAAGAAATTTATACTTAACTGCTATTTTTGATTGACTGTCACGCGTTTCTTCATTTGCTTCTTCTACGGGGGCCAGCAAATTGATTCCCAGCGCTTGGAAATTGGATTCTGTCAGTAATTTGGCCAATCCCAATCCTTTAACCAGCTTGGTTGGCTTTATATCTAAATCATACTCCTGTATCTTTGCGATCCATTTTCCTCTTTTACCTTCCACATCGCTTTGTACTAGCACATCTTTCACGGCCGAATTGGGGACATACGCTAAAATCTGAGAATGAAGAACATAAGTTCTGAAAGCTTTCAATGCCTTTACCAGAGCGTACACCTGTTTCTCTAATATGTTATAATTCAATTCTGCATGACGGAGAACTTTACTGAAATATGCAACTGGTTGTTCCTGCTTCTCTTCATTTCTCTGCAATAAAACGGCTGCAATGGTTGAGGGAGAAGCAAATGAAAAAATTTGAAACGGCTTCAAATAGTCTGGACTGACTAAAACAGGGGCTTCTTTTAAAGCCTCTTTGATTCTCTGAAACGATTCCCTCGCCTCCTTGTCCCACCTTACCTCAGCATTCTTTTTTAACATGTCAGTAATCTTTTTAACGATTTCAGCATAATTTGGGACGAACCGCCTTAGGAAATTAATCTTTCCGAGGAAACGATGGATATCCTTTTTACTTCGTGGCAGAGGGATCGTCTGAATGGCTTCAACTCTGGCAGGATCAATCTTCACTCCTTCTTTCGAAACAATGTGGCCTAATAATTTACCCTCCTCCAGGGCAAATAAAGACTTCTTCGGATTCAGTGATAATCCAAACTTTCTGCACTTCATGAAGGCCTTCTGTAAATGCTGTAAATGCTCCTCATCAGACTTCGAAAAAATTGTGACATCATCCAAGTAAACCACTACAAACGTGTCTCCCACAAGTGCGATATCCATCGCCCTTTGGAATGTGGCCCCTGCGTTCATCAGGCCAAAAGGCATCCTGGCGTACATGAACGTTCCCCAAGGCGTAGTGAAAGCGGTTTTCTTCTGATCCTCCTTCTCCAATGCTACCTGATTATAACCTGAGAACCCGTCCACCATAGATAGTCTATAAGCACCAGTCACTTTCTGTAAGACAAAGTCCATTTTCGGCAGAGGATAATTGTCCTTTAATGAAGCCCTGTTCAAATTCCTGAAATCCACGCATAACCTTATCTCTCCATTTTTCTTTCGAACAGGTACAAGGTTAGAAACCCAATCTGAATACCTGAGTGGGACAATTATCTTGGCTTGCAACAATTTCTTAATTTCCTTCTCGATTGGAGCCAACAGCAATGGATTAATCTGCCTAAGCTTCTGTTTATGTGACTTAACTCCCTCCTTGAGTGGAATCTTGTGCTGTATAATGTTCTTATCATATGTTTTCAAATCATCATACGACCAAGCAAAAACATCTTTAAACTGTTTAAACAACTCTACATACCTTTCTTTATATTCCTTCGGAAGCCCCTTGAACAGTTTGACCATCTTAGGCTCTTGTGGAGTACCCAAATTGCAATCCTCCACTGGCTCATCTTGGTTCCTCTGTTTTTGATCCACAGCAACATCATTAGCCCCAAACAATCTTTCAAGCGGTACTAAGCCTCTGGGTAAGACGTTATCTTTTAACTGAATAATTTCTCGACCACCGATTTCCTTTTTAAAAGTCTTACCAGCCAACTCGTCTTCATCACTTTCCAGATCAATTTGATGATCTTCAAAATCCTCAGTCATCAACAAAAACTACTTAATCTGCTCATCATCTTCGAAGACCTGCCAATGTTTAATATTATCAGGAATCGACGGCCTATGTCTCATTTCTATCTCATACCTTAGTTTCACGCTGATAGGAGGCTTGAACGTACTTGCTGCAACCGCCAGTGAATCTGCTAATCTGTTTTCTTCTCTCGGCACAAACTGCAAATTGAATGCTTCAAAATAGTTTTCAATCAGATCCCATACTTCATTCCGGTATGCTCGTAATCTGGGATGCTTGGTTCGGCAGGAATTCTTGATTAGCCTTATAATTAACTCTGAATCTCCAAACACAGTCATAGCTTTAATCCCCATCTGCTTAGCTGTCTGCAAACTAATAATTAATGCCTCATATTCTGCAACATTATTAGTAGATTCGAACTCCAATTTGAAAGAAAAAGGCACCAAGTTACCTTCCGGAGAAACAAAGATGAAACCCGCTCCAGTACCTTCTTTGGAAAATGCTCCATCAAAATAACACTTCCAAGGATTTTCTGACTGTAATTCCTTATGTACAATTTCTGAATCAAGCTTCCCCTGAGATTCCTCAGCAACTTCTGCAACCTCCTGCAACATGAAACATGACAGATCGTCCTTTTCTTGACCATAAATTGGTGAATTACTGGCATCTTTCTTGGTGGCAGTCTTTTGGAATCTGGTCTCTCTATACAATCTTCTTTCTTCACCATTGAAAACGGGAATAATAGCATACGTAAAGTCCAGTTTCAAAACTCCTCCCAGCTTTGCTCCCCATGACCTAGATAATAACATTCCAAACCTGGCTGGAATATCTGCCACTACAACGTCCATCATAATGCTTTTGGCTGGGATTTGGGCCAATGAGACAACCATATCTTTAATGAGACCTACACACTTAACTCTTTTCGAGTCAAAAGAATAAAGATCTCTGTATGGCTTGGTAATTTGTAAATTTAACTCCTTCATCACACTTAGTGGCATCAGATTGTGTGATGCACCAGAATCCAACATACAATTGTGCAAAACGAAATCATGAAAGAGAAGAGATATATAAAAAGGAGGAACAGACGAATCTACCTCTTCCACATGAGGTCCAAATGTCACCACTGGCTTTTCTTCTTGCAGATTCACTGTATCACTCACTTCGTCGGGATGGGACAGATTGATAAATTCAACAATTTCTTTCTTGTAACCCGGGGTTTTCATGAGTTCAAGAAGAGGTACTTGTATCTTCACTTTTTCTAACTCTTTCGACAGACTGAAAGTTTGATTTGATCTTGTCAACTTTTCAGGGTCTTCTTGATCTTTTTTGGAATTTAAATTCTGATTAGAAACTGTGACCACCTTCTCCAAAATGTTAGAATCTTTCTCTTTCATCTGGGATGTTTAAGCTTGCTGCTTACCTTTCTGCAGTGGAGTCGCCTTTGGAGTAGGTGCTGTTTCCGGTTCTTTTTCTTCATTTTCTTGCGTCCTCAACCTCTTTTTTGACCTCAAGTCATATTTTTTATGCAACTCGGATTGCATAAAATCTGTGAATTGTTTACAATAATCGTCCATCTCTTCTTGATCAAATGAGGGTTCAGCTTCTTCCTCTTCCTTCTCCTCTTCTTCATCAATCTCTTCTTCTGTTTCATCATCTTCCATATATACAGCAGAAATTCGAGCATCATCTTCTCTGTCATCATCTTCATCTGCTGAGCGCGACGGGGCTGCTTCTATGTACAAAGGTGCTTGCACCTGATCTTGATCCTTCCTTTCTCTTTGTAGAATTTGCAAAGATTGTTTTTTAAATTGGGGATTAAAAACCCCTCTATTATGTCTGGCAGGCTTGCTATCTATTTCCAACTTTACCAACTTATTTGAAAGATTTTTAATAACCTTAGTCATGTCTTCAATTCTCTGATCCTGAACTGAGGCTTCCTCCTTAGCTTTTCCTTTATCTGAAACTTTACCAGCAGCAGACATATTTGCTTCAATCTCCAGAGGATCAGTTTGAATCTGTTCCAGCGTAGGAGACCTTCTTTCCCTTAGCGTGAAACTGAAATCTGGTTCAAAAGCACCAGCAAAAACAACCCTTGCTCCAATCGGAGGGGGTTTCATTTCAACAGGCAAACTATTATACAATTTGTTAAATCTTTTAACAAAATCGTTCATATTTTCATCGGATTTTTTCTTAATTGCATTAAATTCTGTCAAAGAATAACCATGGTCCCTTTTTTCGCCCCATCTCTCAATGAAACGTCTTTCCAGAGCATCCCAATCATTAATGGAACCATTCTGTAATCCTTTGAACCATTTCCTTGCCTCTCCACTCAGAGACTGAACGAAAAGTCTCATGACAACATCCAAATGTTCAACGTTTAAATTCTCTGCAAAAGTGCAAAACAGGGGCAGGTGTTGTTCTGCAGTTATTTCATCTTCACCAGTAAATCTTGGGAGTAACTTGAGGTACTCCTGTGGCAAATCATGTAATGGTTGTGGTAGATTTAAAGGTGCATATCTGTTCATCAAGAAGGCAGGGGCTGCAGGAACTGCCATGTTTGCGCCCGGGTTAACTGCTCCTTGAGCGGGGGTAAAATGAATACCAGTTGTGGGAAAAGATGAATGAGGTGAAACAACTGATATGGGAATGGGACTTTGAACAATCGCAGAAGAGCTGGAAACTGTATGTGACTGAGTTTTTGTAAAGAGAAAAGACACAAACTCCAAAGATTGCTCTTCTAATGTGGGTTCTTGAATGGGTGACGGTGATGATTCTTCTTCCGAGAAAATGAGTTTCTTGGAAGCTTTCTTGGATGAAAAAACGTGTGAACTGCTGCCAGGTGCGAGCAGTGTGGGTTCAGGTGTAACAACTATTTTTGGTTTCTGGCCCTTCTTGGAAACAAGTTTCTCAGGATTTCACAAAACGAGAAATTTTTGCTGAGAGGTGTCTGACCTCGTGTGAGGTTTCTTGGGAGCCAGAGCTATTTTCAAAAATCACAGCGTACTATTTCCTCCTCTCTGAACAACCAGAGGAAATGTAGATCAAAACCCAGGGAAGAACTTCGACTCTTCGTTCCCCGGCAACGGTGCCAATTAATGTTGTTCCTTGAGAAACAATTCTTGGCTGTGTACAAGAATCCGTGCTCAAGACATTAAAGATTATGTCACAAAAATGTATATATGTGTCTCTGTTTCTTAACCCTTTAAATATTAGTAATATATTTCCCAAATATCAAATCTTTAGTAGTCATGCAATGCCATATTCCCTTTATATTGAAGTGAACAGATGGAAGACGAAGAAAGAAAAGGATTTTAACTTGTCATGCTGCTTTACACAAAAACTGCCATTATAAAATCCAGAAGAAGTGAAAAACATATAAGTTAAAGAAGAGGAGCGCCCATTAAGGATATTTAACTCTTAGATATATAAATATCAAGAGACCTGCAACTCTAATCACTCTACTTTACTCACAGATATGCAAATGAAATGGAAACCAAGAAAACGCTTCAACACAGATGGAATATTGGAAACTCGCAAAACTTCTTTATTCATTCAATATTGCTCAGTACAAAATTAGCCTTCAAAGGTTCAAAACTCGGAACCTTCTTCCTTCCTTAAGATGTCTTTAAATACAATCTGAACCAAAATGGTTTCAGTTATAAAACTGATTTTAACTAACTGTAACTACTTAACTACTTTCTGTAACGGAGGCACATGCCTCGGAAACATTTCATTACATTGCATCACTTGACTTGAAACAAAATAAAAGATGACAACTCCTAATCTAAAGGAATTGATGTTCCTGGAACAGCAACTGACTCAATGATTTCTTGCGGCTGCATGGTTACTGGTGGCTGCTTGGTTACTGGTGGCTGCTTGGCGGGAAATCCTTTTTCTGTGTCAATAGTGAATTTCTTACATTCCTTCCAGAGCTTGTCTTGAGTTATTGGAGCATTCTTATAACGATGATATTCTACTGTGAAGGCAACAATATGACCGTGAGTGAGGTTACTTGTGAACAACGTTTTCACCATCCACAGCAGAAGGAAATGTCTTTGTAAGAAATTGAATACTGTTTCTCCCTTTAGTATCCGTGTCTTCTCATGTCGGCCATCTGCTCTGCTTTTTGCAAATACCAGTTGATCTTCATACAACTTCCAGGACATAAATTCACCTCCCTCCTTCCAGCATGAGGGCAAACCAGTTCTTATCAATTTATCAAACGAAATGTCAAATTTCTTAATAACCTCTTTAATTACCTGTAGCCGCTTCTCTGATGCTTTCAGAAGGTCGTTTTTAATGATCATTTTGTTTACTTCTTCAGCATAAAAATACCTGTCTTGTATCCCCATCTCTTGCAACTCTTCATCTGTTTTAGAATTAATAAAATTCATGAATCTCTTGGCCCAATTTGATCTTTTGATTGCAGCTGGCTTATCCGATGACAGCTCTTTTTCGTGATCGGCAACAATGTTTTTCTCTCTGGCAATTACTTTTATGGAGTCCCATTTTGCTTGTATTTCAGAAATGATCTCATTCCAGATGAGATCCTTAGCTTTAATAAGGGAAATATTTCCCTTCAATTTCTCCTTGAGTTCTTTAATTTCTTCTTCAGCTTTATGTAACTTCTGCTCATTTTCATTTGCCTTTTCTTCCCATCCTTGCATCAATCTAAGAGCTGTGTTCAGTTCAGACTGGGCCTGTTTGCAATCTCTCTCCGCCATTTTTAACTCTGTATTCAGTTGAGCAACTTGGGCTTGTGGGTCGGCTACACCTGCAGAAAAATCAAAAGTACAAGTGTGGTTCTGAATTTGATTTTGTAAGGTTATAGCAGTTTTCTTTACCTTATCAAGCTCTTCGTCCTTATTTTTCAATTGTTGTCGCAGCTCCTCTTTTTCCTTTTCTACCTCTGCTACTTCAGCTGCCAACGAATGCTCTGCAGCTGGCAATTTCAGCTTCTTCCTTAATGAAGATATTTCTGCTTCTGCGCCCTGTATTAGTTTGTGCATTGCGCTTTTATCATTTGGATCAACGCCAATCTTCATTATGATTTTCTTCAGTTCTTCATTTTGAGTAGTCAACGCTCTGGCATTGGCTTTCTCCATCTTGCACTGTTTGACAACCTTAGCAAGCATATTCTCTGTCTTGACTGATGTAGCATGAGTCTTGCCTAAATCATTAACAATTAACTGACCTGTTTGCATGTGGAGATTCATCTTGTCCCACAAGGGGATCTTTTTTACATCCATAACAATATTCAACTCCTTAAAACTGCCTGAGGGTCCCAGAGACATCCCTGTCGGATGCGACAGCGCCATTTTGAACTGATCTTTCTCCAAATCCATTACAGTCAATAGTCTTGTTTGGTCAGCAGATATATGATGTTCTGCTTGTGTCTCTATATTGGCTTTTATTCTTTGATTCTTTTCTTCAATTCGGGAGAACACCTGCTTCATGGAAGGAGCCTTCTCCAACTGAAGTTCTGATCTGCTAGGAGATGAAGCACCCTATTCTTCACTGACCTGGAGAGTGAAACCAGGTGAATTGGAGGAGTGATCTTCTGCTAATTTAGTCCTTTTCTCCTCTCGGGGCTCTTCCTCATCAATCTCAATAACATCATCTCTCACTCTCTTGCCCATCTTTTCCAATATTACAGGTGTTTGAATACTAATCCGTGATGAACTTGGCCCTCCTGGATTAGCCAACTTTTCTAAATCCGGTTTACTCACATGAGTAAAAGCAGCATAACCGTTCTCGACCCTTCTTTGTGAAATAATCGCATGTGGGTCATAGGCCCATTTCTCTCCCAATAATAATTGTGTTCCTTCCAAAATCCTTGATACCTCCTCATAAGCTTGCCTTGTGTTAACGACAAAAGGACCTACACTCATGGGCAACTTGTACATTAACCCCTTCTTCATCGGAAGAAAATGAACTTGATCCACATTGAGACTTTGCCTTATAAACTCCAAAGCAAACAGTCTCATGGGAACAAATGTTGGAAGCCTATAAGGCTCAATACTGACTCCATATAGCCTTATTTCAGAATAATCCTAAAAAACAAACCAGTCTCCATATTTACAATTAGGTCCTAATTGCAAGAACTCCTGGGCCTTTGGCAAGAAGCAGGGAGGCAGAGTTCCATTGAGAATTTTATAAGCGGTGGTCATGAAATGTTCCACAAATTCAAATAAACCGGTTTCGTTCTCTTCCCTTCTGACCATATCAGTCCAAAGCAGAACTGATTGTTTATTTTTGTTGCTATCCATTATGTTCAAACCAATACCCATGAATTCTTCCACATTCTGATATAAAAACAAGTAAACTATCAATGAGGGAAATCTGAAATAACCTGTTAATGGGAAAGCAATCAACTGAGAATTCACTACTTCTTGCCAAAAGGATGGGATATCCAACACCACTCCTGGTTTCATCATGAGAGTGAACATTCCCAGGGCGACCTTATCAATTTCGCAATCATCTTCTCTTCCCAGAATCTCCATAATACAGCTGAGAACTGACCTGTATTGAATATTAAATGCATCCAAACTAAACTTTCCCGATTCAAATTGGGTCTTCTCCGGACTCGATACCAAAAACGACATGCAGCGGTTAAACTCCTCATTTGAGAGCTCCTCGAAATATTGAACCAGCGAATCTTTTGAGAATTGCAAAGGAGAATCATTCTCCGGAAAGCATAATGCCTGACGCATTAATTGAGCTGAAACCTGCAAAATACTTTCTCCCTGGGAGTTCATGACAAAACATTTGCCGGGATACATGGACGAAACCAACCAGGAAATGAATTCAGGAAAGACATGAGTTTTAGGAATACAGGCGGACAACACTCCCGAACTCTGCATAGCGGAAAACACAGGTAACTTGTCGGTGTTCAAGGTCACTTGATAATGCAAAAGAGGATGGTTTACGGATGACGCAGTATCATGGACATCTTTCTCACTATCTAGGAGAGGGCTCAGAGTGGACAAACCAGACAAGGATGCTCGTTTGGCCATGGCTGACAAGAACTTTGAACACAATTCGGTGCGAAGGTGGCGGGACAGAGTTTAAAACAGGGAAAACAGTCACAATTGAACCACAATAGAACGGAAAACCCCACTTATAGACAACGGAAACCGTAATTAATGCAAGGGTGACGTGGAAAGACACGCATAGTGGATGACAACTGTTTGCCACTTCGGCGGATGACGTAATGCGGGGGGTCTGTGAGTACGGCAGAAACCTCCAACCCATACCCCCCCGCAATCAATCAGAGCCGTCGATGGACATTTTTCAAAGATCTGACTAGTCAACTGCGGGGGGTCGGGTTTTGATAACCGACGGGCTAGTTGACCCCCCGCAGTTGCTTATCCAAAGGCTTCTGCGCATGATTGCGACTTCCGCTCCGGAAGTTGCTCGGACTTTATCATTAATATAAATATAACAATCTAAAGTCAGTCCGCTCCGTAAATCAAAATGGAAATGGAAATACATTGTATTCTTTCTTCATCTTTTTTCTATACTAAAGTATAAAACCTTATACTATAGCATATTTCGGATCCTCATGTATATTTTTTCAAAAAACATTTTCTTTTTCCAAAATTTCAAAACTTGACATAATAAAAAGGATATGCAGATATAATGATCCACAACAATTACATTTCTTGGATTCTCTCCACACACTTGAGAGAATTTGAATTTTCTAGCTTGACACCTATCAACTGCTAAAACAAACTTTAATTACATGTGACAGTTAAATTGTCTGTTCTAGAGTCCTAACA
The DNA here is from genome assembly GCA_034641835.2 of Pinus albicaulis. Lineage (NCBI taxonomy): Eukaryota > Viridiplantae > Streptophyta > Pinopsida > Pinales > Pinaceae > Pinus > Pinus albicaulis. The sequence continues at coordinate 10,991 of JAXQQM020086018.1, forward strand.
CAACTAGGATTAAAACTCTTTATTATAACTTAACAACCTTATCTAAGCATTAAATATTCTATCTGACAATTTCTCCTCCTAAAATTTGACCTTTATGATGTCCATCTCCTTGTTGTTTGACTGTATTGATTTGCCTCTTATCTGCCCTGAAAAATAGGAACATGCTCCCTGCAAAATAGCTATGGTGTTTCATTTATGTTTCTTCAAACCATATGCTTTTCAAGTTCTGCTCAAAACATGTGACAAAGTCTTATTAAGATGCTGTAACTTCCTCCTTCTAGCTATGCCCAAAACAAACCTTCGAAGAAATGCCCAAAATTGTTAACATTGCTGCGCTACGAAGCTATCTGCTATTTTCATAGCGCAGAACTTCACCTTTGAAAACCTTACTTGGAATCTGCATTTTCCTTTGTTTTGAAATTAGATCTTCACTTATGGTCATTATACATCCTCCAGTAGCATGAAGGTTTGATAAACATGCCCTTTCACCCTTTGAAAACTTTCAAAATCAATCAAACTGCATCCTACAACAGTTTCGTAGCGCGCTACGAAACTGCTGTGTATGACACCTACAACAATTTCATAGCGTGCTATGAAACTGCTGTGTATGACACCTACAGCAGTTTCGTAGTGCGCTACGAAACTGCTGTGTCTATATTTTCACAGCTCGTTTCCAAAATTTAAAGCTTCAGACCTTTACTGCCATCCTTCTAGTTATATATAGGCTTTCATAATCAACAAAAACCAACTTTGAACTGCATCAAAAATGAAATCTTTCCACATAACCTAAAAAATGTGTTAGGAGATGTCACTTACTGTTTACACTCATTTTGGCTGTGGTTGATCTTTAGGCTTTGCTAGCTGTATCTCAAGGTCTTCAACCTGCCTTTTAAGCCTTCTATTATTAGTTTGGTATTAATCATCCTTATGAACTTTGCTTCCTTGATTGCAGGGACAGTCCATATGAAGAATTGATCCTGACCGCTGATTGACTCACTGTTTGAAACCTTTTCTAGCTCCCACAGACCTTTCAACCTCTCAAAGTTTGACCTTTCTACAACATGCATTCTCACTTTCTTCCTCAATTTATCAATCTCAATGTTTGCAAGTCTGAGTTTGTCTTTAACCTCCTCATAAATACTCCTTTCTCTCTGAGTATTAAAATCACTGTTTTTGTCTTCTTCAAGTATTTGAGATGATGTATTAATGGGTTCTTCAAAAACATTTGCATCCTCACCTCCTATTTGGTATATCTCCATGTCTAGCTGCTGCATTTTATTAGACTGCCTAGTCAGTGGTTTTCTAGGCTTAAAAACAAACTCTGACACCTCATCCTCAAAGTCTGATTTTTTGGATGTTTTCAATTTCTTTGATTTGCCACTTGTATCCAGCTTTATGAACTCTGCTTGAACCAGGGGAGACTCTTCAATGTCAATAGCTTGTAATATATCATTCAAGTCTCCTCTTAATTGCAAATTTTCATCTGTGACCAGAACCTTACCCTTCTCCTTTGACCTCTGACTCCTAGTCAACTTCTTCTGAGCTGTTTTACTAGTTGACTGTTTTTGAATTGTCTCTTTAACCTGAGTTCTCTTTTTCTGTGCAGATTTAGGAGTCCTTTGGATATTTAGTGATGTTTTTATCATAGGTTCCTTAACCTATTTCCTGGGCTTAAGCTTGACAAACCTCCTTGATTTTGATTCTGCAGGTTCAGTAGTCTTTGATGAAGATGTTTCTTTGACTTGAGGGCTAGCACCTGTTCCTTCAAACCCTATTCCACTCAAAAATAGAAATGTAGACCATTATCAATTCACTTTCTAAAGCTCATGCAAAACTATTAACTTGACTAGACCATGATGAAATAATGATGTTTCACATGCCCGGGTTTTCATATGTACTTTGTCTGCCATCTTGGCCAGACTTCGAAATAGAAAGAAGGGTAAGTCTAGAGAGATTATTCCAGTGAAATGCAACAAGATTTTAAAGTGATAAGTGTACACCTTGTGGTATCTCCCTTCGCAAGTGAAGTACCTTTGGATATTGTAGAGCAGATTGGCAAATGCATCCTTGACATAACTTCTTGGCACAACTTTGTTCAAATCAGTATCCATAAACTCTGGTTTCAAAAATATTTTGCAGGGTTGCATTTCAAACCTAAAATTCTTAAATCATCTCTCCTCCCCTCTTGGAATCTTTGTGACTGCTGATATAACTTCAGGAGAAATTGGCAAATTGAGAAAACCAACCTTTGTGTTTGACCCTATGAAGTTGGTAGAAAATTCTTTGGTAACCTAATTATGCCCTCCTTGAATCTTTTCACATAACCTCCAGCAACCTACCTTCTTGAAGGCTTATTCAACAGATTTATCTCTTGTGAGAGTTTCTAAACCTTCGAGTTCTGTCCTCAGGCAGTGACCAGACCAGTGATTTCTTTTTTCTTCAGTCATCTTTTTCCTGAAAACCCTGTGTCTTCAGCAAATCTGTAATCAACTTCCTTGTTGGATGAACTGGCTCGCTTGAAAATTGGGTTCAGCTTCGCTTGATGGAAAACTCTGCCTCGATTGATTTAAAAACCTTGTTTCAGTCCGCAATTCTTTTCAAACTTACTTGATTGGCAATCGAAACTGCTGACATAATCACTAATTGAATTCAGCCTCGATTGATTTAAAATTCTGCCTTGCTTGAAAACTTAATGAGAGCTCTGGTATCTTATCATGAGCTTCTCTTTCAACAATAGATATGCACCCAGTGCTTTCTTTGCATGAAATAAAAACAATGATAACCAATTCCTTTTTCAAATTTGCAAAGGACCAGTGAGAAATGACTGCGAATGAATCTCATAATGATTTCATAACTGCTTTGGATGGTTGCATGTGTGAAGGATGATTCGTGGACTGACACCATAATCATGGACTGACACCATAATCATGAAAATTTAACTCCAAGTCGATGGATGTGACAGCTAAACCGAAAATTCTGAAATGCCAATTTCGTAGCGCTGGTAGTGTGATTTCGGGATTTTGCGTTATGAAAAGATCAGCGTTTTCGTACCGCAGAAACAATTTTTTACACTGAGCGTGCTACGAAAACGTGGTTTCGTGGCTTATTCGAATTTTTTTTGAAAAAGACTTAGAATATAGTTTTCAAAACGTGGCATGAGACTTCTAAGGAGTAAAGTAAGGTTTGTGAACTTCATTTGGTGATGAAATGAGACTTGCAACCTATGACTTAGACCCTATAAAACATAAAAATGACTCAAACCCTATCTAATACTATGACTTAGGAGCAAGTATGAACTGAATGAATTCAGAGAAATTTAATAGTGATAACATCTAGAGTGGCTAAATCTTGAGTACACCTTAGTCCCACCGATTAGAGTACCCTGGTCATGTCTCTAACCTATAGCACTACATGTGTTGTGAATATTCATAGAGAATATCACTTTGACATCTTCCATGTACCTCCGTATATATGTAATTATGAATACCGTCCTCATTAAGAGGTAGTGTTGAATAATGTAACTAGTGTGAGCCTTCATAATTGTATTTGAGTCATGATGTAATGTAATTATCAAAAGAAATAAAAATAAATGTTATTATAAAAGAAATTGACTTATTAAAGCATGGATTTCATGCTTGGGTCAATGATTTTTAGGTCAAAGTCTCCATTGTAGGATTCTAAGTTTTATGTCAAGAGTCCTTGTCCTTGTCATAATGTAAAATACCCTTCTTGTGCTTTATATATCAAGAAATAATTTTATTTTGATATAAATTAGGTCTTTTAGGCCTACTCCACCAAGTCGGCCTCATCAAGGGAATTAGACCTCATGGAAGCAGTATAAATAAAGCGAACTCGACCTCATTTGGAGACAGATTCAACAAGTTCAATCTACAGTATCTAGAAGTAGAAAAGGGTTCATAATTCAAGGAAGAAAGAGGAAAACCTAGAGAAGGAAAAGGAAAACTTTGTCAAGAAAAATAAGTCGAATTTTCTCTCTCTCTGTCTCACACGCGCAAAGGAGTTGAATTTGTTGGAGGGACAGAGTTGCAGGGCTACAGTATGACTGAAACTATGGATTAGTTAGAACAAAATTCCAAAGTAGCTGGAGTAGCTGGGGTGAAATTTTTGTCTTTGATGCAATATTGTTACAATTCATATTTGGAGTTCAAAAGGACAGTTTGAGTGTTGACTTGGTGGAGAAGGAAGGTAATTTGGTTTGGTCTATTACAACCTTGGTAAAAATTCCATGTAATAAAGTTAATAAAGGCAAAATAATAACCATGGTCATGGGATACGTATTCCAAGCTGAATGTTGGGAAAAACATCCTATTAAGTGTTCATTTGGTTTATTATGGCTAAGAGGAAATTGGAAAAGTCAATGGCAAAGGCTTTGGAAATGCAAGAGGCATTAATTGGCATTTTATTTATTAAAATAATGGAAATTAGGAGAAAAGGAAGGTGAAAGGTCACAAGTTGCATGTGAGGAGTAAAATGAAGGAAAATAATGGAAAATGAAGAAAATAGATGCCTCATTAATAAAAAGGCTTATGAGGATGAGTTGGTACCTTTTTGTTAGTTCAATTTTGGAGCTCTCTCTCTCACTCTTGGACACTCAGAGCATTCTTGGATAACTCTAGAATTATATCAAGGAAAGAAAAGGAAGGACCAAGAAGGCAAGGGGAAACAAATATTAAGTAAGGAAGAGCAGGATCAAGCAACTACGACGAGATTACTTGCAGGTATCTATTTTCATGTGTGATTTCCTTGCTAGATTTGGCAAGCATGGTACATGCATGTGTGTATTTGGTTCTCTTGTTATCATTGGCATGGGTTTTTCCAGGTGTGACAGTGATTTTTAGCCTTTCCTTACCATTTATGGATAGCCATGGTGTGATGGGTTCTCTTTTACTTGGTTAATTTGGATTGCTGGATGGTTTCAAAACTGAGTGGGGTGGTCTATGAAAGAAATATCACAAGGCCTAGGAATCCCTAGACCAGAGAAGGTTGGATTGTGGTAAATCTAGATTTTGTGTACCTCAGTAGGCCTAGCAATCCTCGACCAGTGAATGGCAGGATATATGGTAAATCCTAGAGGTGTGTGTCCTCGATTAGGCCTAGGAATCCTCGATCAGTGAATGGAGGGATATACGGTAAATCCTAGAGGGTGGAGTTTCGATTAGACCTAAGAATCCTTGACTGGTGAATGCCGAGATATTCGGTAAATCCTAGAGACTACGAGGCAAGAAAATTCCTCACGATGTAGGTGGAGAAATATGGAGGCATCCATGATTTTTTAGGGCCTACTGATTTGGTGGGGATTGTGTTGGGTGTGGAGCCTGATTATCTTGTTTACTTTGTATCACAACGTTGGACCCATGTACGTTAATGTGGCGGCAACGCCGCCTATAATTAAAGGCTGCCTGGGGGGTCCAGGGGGGGAGGTTGCGACTTTATGGAGCCCGCCCCTGGTGGTGGGTTTCAGAGGCAGTGCCCCCGACGCTAAAAATAGATGTAAAATTTCCTTGTAAAAGTATAGTAATTTCTAGTCAATCTGGGCTGTTCATTAGGCAGATGATCTGACGGTAGAAGTTATGTTTAGTTTAGGGTTTTTTGCTCTAGAAGGCAACCCCTCGCTTTTATGAGGGCATTGTATTGCGACTGTGTAATCTATGTGTATTCTCAGAGCAAGAAATAGATAGGGAGATTGTGAGAGAGAACATAGGATATTACAGCGGATCTGCTGTAGGTTGTGTCTCTTCATTTTGCTGGATAATAGAAAGGAAGGACTGGCTGTTCAGGGTGGACATAGCCCAAATTGGGTGAACCACATATATCTGTGTCTCTTTGGTTTTATGTGTTTTGTGTGCTTGTGTTTTCCGCATATTTTATGTGTTGCATTTCTCTGTAATATTTAATTTTCTAACAACTAGTATCAAATACGAAGGTCTATTTGGCTGATAAACTCGCAGGAAAGAAGGGTTCCTGGTTCGAGTGGGAGCAATGGCGGAAGATGGTAAATTTAGGGTCGAGAAATTTAACGGCCAAAACTTCCCGCTGTGGAAGATGCAGATGGAATATTATCTGTATCAGAAAGATTTGTACCTACCATTGAGCGGAAAAACAAAGAAGCCGATGACTATGATAGACGTAGATGGGAGATTCTCGATAGAAAGGCACTTGGAACAGTATGGTTGTGCCTCGCAGCATCGGTAACCTTCAATATTTCAAAGGAAACAACAATAGAGGGTTTGATTAAGGCGTTGGTGAAACTATATGAAAAAACACTCGGCCTCAAACAAGGTATTTCTCATGAAACGTTTATTTAATATGAAGATGTCAGAAGGTGGATCTGTTGTAGACCATTTAAATGATTTTAATATAGTTACGAGTCAGTTAAGTTATGTAGGGGTAAACTTTGATGATGAAGTTAGGGCTCTTTTATTTCTATGCTCATTTCCAGAAAGTTGGAACGGTTTAGTTATGGCCATTAGTAACTCTGTCTCTGGATCTAGTACTTTAAAGTTTGATGATGTTGTCGGTGCTATCCTTAGCGAGAAAATGAGACGGAAAGGTTCCGATGAGACATTGGGTAATGCTTTGAGTGCAGAGTCTAAGGGAAGAAAAATGTAAAGAGGAAAGAGGTCGGGATATCGCAGTAAATCAAGGAAAGGCAGATCCAAATCCAGATCAGGGATAGTGTGCTGGAAATGCGGAAAGAAAGGACACCTAAAGAAATACTGTAGATCTCGTAAGGGAAAAGAAGGAGACACAGAACAAGAAAACAATCATGAAGCAAATGTGACAGGTGATGTGTTACAAGATGCTTTGATTCTTTCTTTCGAAAACGTTATTGATTCTTGGGTTGTAGATTCAGGTGCCTCATTGCATGCCACACCCGATAAGAAATATTTTCATGACTATGTTAAAGGAGATTTTGGACAAGTCCGTTTGGGTGATGATAAAACCTGTAAAATTGTTGGAATGGGTAAGGTTCTTGTAAAACAACAGAATGGAAACCAATGGCTATTAAAGGAGGTAAGGCATGTTCCAGATCTGAAGAAAAATCTGATTTCAACAGGGCAGTTAGGCAGTGAAGGCTGTGTGACAACTTTCATAGATAAAACTTGGAAGGTCACCAAAGGAGCGCTGGTAATAGCAAAAGTTGAAAAGGTTGGTACATTGTATTTATGCAATGGTATTTCTAACTCTGTTAATTATTTAACTTCCAAAGGAGCAAATGCAACATTATGGCATCATAGGCTCGGACGCATGAGTGAGAAGGGGATGAAGATTCTTCACTCAAGAAATTTGTTGCCGGGTTTGAAGAATGTTGATTTGGATTTATGTGAGAATTGCATTTATGGAAAACAAAAGAGAGTCAGATTTCTTAGAGTTGGGAAAGAAAAGAAGAGCGAAAAATTAGAGCTTGTGCATACAAATGTATGGGGACCTGCTCAGGTAACATCTCTTGGTGGCTCTCGTTATTATGTTACTTTTATTGATGATGCAACTAGAAAAACTTGGATTTATTGTATTCAGAATAAATCTGATGTATTTGATATTTTCAAGAAATGGAAAGCTTTGGTTGAGATTGAGACAGGAAAGAAGTTGAGGTGTCTCAGATTAGACAATGGAGGTGAATATTGTAGCAAAGAGTTTGATAGGTACTGTTCAGAGCATGGAATTCGTAGAGAGAAGACAATTCCAAGAACACCACAAGAAAATGGTGTGTCAGAAAGGATTAACAGAACAATCTTGGAGCGTGCAAGTTGCATGAGATTGCATGCAGGATTGCATTTACAATTTTGGGCAGATGCTGTAGATACTGTTGTTTATGTAATAAACAGAAAGCCTTCAAGTTCCTTGGATGGTGGTATTCCAAAGGAAGCATGGACATGTAAAAAGGTAAACTACTCTTTTTTAAAGCCTTTTGGTTATGAGGCCTTTGGCCATATTAATAAAGAAAATAGAACAAAGCTTGAGGAAAAATCAAAGAAATGTACCTTTATTGGATATGGTGTTAACGATTTTGGTTATCGCTTATATGATTATGAAAATCACAAAATAATTAGGAGCATAGATGTAATATTCATTGAAAAGGTATTGTATAAGAATCAGTTGCAGGAAAAGAAACATGAAAAAGAAAGCAAAGAATACACAGTTCTTGATGAGATCACATAAAAATTAAAGGTGCCTGAAAATAATAATAATCAACAACCACAACAACATCAACCACCACAACAACAACAGGCACCTCAAACACTTGAAAGTGGTGTTAGAAGATCTACTAGGATAATTAGACCCCCTGAACGATACTCTCCTTCATTATATTATTTATTGTTGACTGATTCTGGTGAACCTGAATGTTATGAAGAAGCAATGCAGGTTGAAAGCAGGAAGAAGTGGGAGCTATCCACGGAAGAAGAGATGGACTCCTTAATGCATAACCAGACTTGGGACTTAGTCAGGTTGCCTGCAGGTAAAACTACATTGCAGGATAAATAGGTTTATAGGCTGAAGGAAGAAGATGGAATAAAACAGAGGTACAAAGCTAGACTTGTGGTGAAGGGTTTGCACAGAAGGAAGGTATTTATTTTGATGAAATATTTTCTTCTGTTGTTAAGATGACTTCAATCACAACTATTTTAAGTCTTGTAGCAGCAGAAGATTTACATCTGAACAGTTAGATGTAAAGACAACAATTCTTCATGGCGATTTGGAGGAAGAGATCTATATGGAGAAACCAGAAGGATATGAGGTCAAAGGGAAGGAAAAATTAGTATGCAGGTTAAAGAAGAGCTTGTATGGCTTAAAACAGGCTCCAAGGCAGTGGTATATAAAATTTGACAAGTTTATGTCTGAACAAGGTTATACTAGATGTCACTCTGATAATTGTGTTTACTTGAAAAATAAAAAAGATGGCAGCTATATTATATTTTTATTGTATGTAGATGTATGCTTGTTGCAGCAGGGTCTAACATGCAGGAAATAAATGTGCTCAAAAGAAAATTGGCAAATTAATTTACAATGAAGGATTTGGGAGCTACAAAACAAATCCTTGGTACGAGAATAACTAGAGACAGGAAAAATCGCAAATTAAAACTGTCTCAAAATGAGTACATACAAAAGGTGTTGAAAAGATTTAATATGCAGAATGCAAAACCAGTTAGTACATCTTTTCCTAGCCATTTCAAACTTTGTAAGGAGATGTGCCCCAAGACCCAAGAAGAAATGGACTATATGTCTAAAGTTCCATATGCATCAGCAGTTGGAAGCTTAATGTATGCATTGGTATGCACAAGGCTTGATATTGCACATGCAGTGGGAGTTGTAAGCAGGTACATGAACAATCCAGGAAAAGAAGATTGGATGGAAGTGAAATGGATTCTCAGATATTTGAGAGATACCAAAAATCAAGCATTATGCTTTGGTGGTTCAAACATTACTCTACAAGGATATGTTGATGCAGATATGGCAGGTGACAGAGATAACAGGAGGAGCACTACATGATATGTATTTACTGTAGGTGGAACAACTGTTAGTTGGGTTTCAAAAATCCAAAGTGTTGTTGCACTTTCAACAATAGAAGCAGAATATGTTACTGCTACAGAGGCTAGTAAAGAAATGATTTAGTTACAAAGGTTTATGGATGAATTGGGTAAGAAGCATGATATGGGCACATTATACAATGATAAACAAAGTGCCATTCATCTTGCAAAGAACTCAACATTTCATTTCAGGACTAAACACATACAGCTCAAGTACCATTTCATACGGTCAGTATTGGAAGATGGACAATTGAAGCTGGAAAAGATACACACTAGCCAAAATCCTGCAGATATGCTAACAAAAGCTATAACCAGGGATAAACTGAGATTATGCTCAGTTTCAATTGGTCTTCAAGTTTGACGATGAAGATGAGAAACAGCCAGGTCCAAAGAGGAGTCATTGTCCAGCAAATGAAGCAGTGGTGGAGTTGCTACAATCAGTCTCGAAGTGGGAGATTGTTTGGTGTGGAGCTTGATTATCTTGTTTACTTTGTATCACAACGTTGGACCCATGTACCTTAATGTGGCTGCAACACCGCTGGTAATTAAATGCTTCCTGGGGGGTTTGGGGGGGGGGGGGCGGCTGCGAATTTATGGAGCCCCCCCCCTGGTAGGGAGTTTCGGGGGCAACGCCCCCGAAGCTAAAAAAAGATGAAGCTAAAAACAAATGTAAAATTTCCTTGTAAAAGTATAGTAATTTCTAGTCAAGATGGACCGTTCATTAGGTAGACGATCTGACGGTAGAAGTTATGTTTAGTTTAGGGTTTTTTTCCCTAGAAGGAAACCCATCGCTTTTATGAGGGCATTGTATTGCAGCTGTGTAATGTATGTGTATTCTTAGAGGGAGAAACAGATAAGGAGACTGTCAGAGAGAACAAAGGATATTACAACGGATCTGCTGTAGGTTGTGTCTCTTCATTTTGATGGATAATAGAAAGGAAGGACTGGCTGTTCGGGGTGGACGTAGCCCAAACTGGGTGAACCACATATATCTGTGTCTCTCTAGTTTTATGTGTTTTGTGTGCTTGTGTTTTCCGCATATTTCTTGTTTTTCATTGCTTTGTAATATTTATTTTTCTAACAGATTGCGGTAAAGTCTAATGGAAGTCCCACATTCATGCTTGGAATATGGCATGGGGATATTTGGCTAAAAGAAAGATTTATTTCAGCCCAATCTATGGTTGGGTGGTTGGTATTCATTTGTAAATGTACTGGTTCATATGTGATTTTTATGGTTATGATATCCTTGTTATTTTTGTTAGTTATATGCTAGTTATGAGTATGTTTAATGACAAAATTGATGCATGGCTCTCATCATGTTTGATTAGTAAATGAATTTACAATGAATCCATGACCTAATAGATTATAATGCAACTATTGTGATATGGCAACAATGCTTCTTTACGAATCTCAGATAAGTATGAGACCCCTATGATCAAGTTTGTTGTTATGACCTGTAGATTACATATTTGTGACATCTTTGATGAAATTCCTGCCATGGCTAGTAGGGGTAAGATCAAGTACTTATATCAGTGATTGGATTAGTGGTTTTTTTCCATTGTTATTATTTATTTATGAAGGTTTCATGGAGTTCTGGGTAGTGGCATGAGACTTGGCCCTGAAAAAGTGGCTCAGAATCCGGGGTCGATAGGACATAACTGCCTGAAAAAGTCTACAATTTTTGGCATGCCTTGTTATGGGAATGACTGGAAGGCCTCAGTCACATGCATGGCTTGTCATGGGAGTGGCTAGGGGTCAAGATCAATGAAACACCAAGTTGTCTCAGGATTTGGCCACCTAAAAGGGTTGGTTGGCTCCTAAAGGTTTTGTAACATGTGTGGAAGCCCAATTTGGTTTCATTATGTCATTTCCACTTCCTTAAATATACACAGAGAGTTCAATTACATCATAATAGCCTTTCGTCACATGTTTACCCCAGTGGACCAGTTAGCTTGGGTAAATGTGGAAGGAGTGTGTTACAGAGTGGTATCAGAGCGGGTTTGTTCTCTTTCGGTGGTGTTTTTTTTTCATTCTCTTTGGGTTATATATGATACCATAGAGTGGTATTAGCGCATGGTTCACCCCTTGGACTAGATATGCAGTGTGTTGGTCATGCATACATGTCAATTGTATATGTGTTCTTTATGATTCTGCTCTATGTGCTTGTTGTGTATGCATGGTGGTGGTTGTGGTTGCAGTTGTGTCGCTATGTGAAAGTTGATGGTGTTATTGTTAGATGTGGTCATCATGAGTGTATGTCATTTATGCATTGGTTATGCATGTTAATGTTTATATTTTTTTTATGCATACACTGACATGGTTATAATTGTCGTGCATGAGGTCATGGTATGTGGTCGGTATGGTCTTGCATTGATAACTAGACAATGGTTGAAATGGTGTTTATATGCAGACATGATTATGTTTATAGATGTATTGCACTAATCTGGTTGATCTTGCAAATGAGATATCCTCCCATAAACTATAATGAGGTAAGTTGATAATGTTATGTTTTGGTTTTAGCTGGCATGGTATACTTGCAGGAAAGAGATAGAAGATGACTAGCAAGATGGTAGACTACAATTCATGAGATTCTCCCTATGGATCAGATGAGAAACATGGTGTTGGAATTTATTATGACTTAGCAGACACATTGAGAAGTTTGAAGGCAGAAATAAGAAGTTGCATGGTAGATAATGAAAGGATCATTCACGCACATGAGAAATAAGCATAAGACAATGCAGTAATCCTTTAGATTTTGTTAGACTTGCAGATACAGGGACAGCTTCAGATCAACCATGGGTAGGAGTATAGGACTAATGAGGCATATGGAAGTAGATTTCATGTTGGGCATAGGTCATATAGGGATGACATGATCAAATATGACAGGCTCTTGGATACTATGGATAAGGAAGGCGATTGAAACAGGTTCTATTCTAGTTCTGGTTCTGATAGGCACTACGATCGTCATCGTTATCATCCTTACAGGAGGAGTGACAGGGGATATTTTCCATAGGAGTTGAATAAAGAAAAACCACCTAACTTTGATGGGGATTTGAAGAATATGGAGGATGCAGAGGCATGGTTACTTGGGATGAAGAAATTCTTTGAGTTGCATGAGAACATGAAGGCTAGAATAGTTATCTTCAACCTCAAAGGGAAAGCAAACATATGGTGGGAAGATGTGAAATGAGTCAGAGAAATCATGACATAACAGTTGATTTGGCATGAATTCAAGAAACTCTTCAGGAAGAATTACTTATCAGAGAGGTACTACGACAACAAATCCAAGGAATTGTATGAGTTAAAGATGGGATGGATGATAGATGAGGAGTATACAACCAATTTCCTAGAGTTTTTGAGGTATGTATTGTATATTAAGGATAAAAGAACTAAATTTCAGAGGTTTATCAATGTATTACCATTAGAGTTTAGAGATAGGATCGAGTATGATGAGCCTCGGTCCCTTAAAGAAGTCATTAGGAAATTGAAACACTGTTATGAATAGTCAAAGTGTAAGACAAAATCTCAGCAAGGTTGGGAAGGGAAAGATAAAGCTAAAGGTAAATGATAGTAAAAAAGAACAATAACCCAAGATGCAAAAGATAAAGAAAATGTTTCACCTTACAAGAAGTTCAACGTAGTTAGACAGGGACATGATTCACAGTCCGGAGGGAAACATAATAGAGGTGATGGTACATGATGGTTGCAGTGTTGGACATGTGGTAAGGAGCATCTTAAGAGGGATTCTCCGCAAAATCAGGGTGGTAGGCATCAGATTTACAGTGGACAAGAAGCACACACTGTTGGGGATGTTGGTTAGAGCATTCGTCGGATCTATGAAACATTGGATAATAGACAGTTAGATCACCAAGCATCTATCGTTGAGATGGATGGTAAGATTTTTGATCAAGTTGTTCCTATTTTTATTGACCCTGGATATAATTATGAAAAATCTATAAAGTGTTTGGATGACAATGGAGAGCAGAGAGTATTGCAGGGTAAGAAGAAAGCAACATAATTTAGAATGATGACAACTATGCAAGAAAAGCGCATTCACAGAAAAATGTGTGTGTTATTTGCAATGCATATTTCTAGTGATAAAGGTAAGGAGGATGAGGGTGCAAATATATTAAGCAGGTACCCAATCATACAATAGTTTCAAGTTGTGTTTCCAGTAGATATTTCAGAGTTATCACCTCATAGATAAGTGGAATTTTCTATTGATTTGGTACCAGGGGAAACACCAACAACAAAATCACCTTACAGGATGAACACTCCAGAGTTAGTAGAGTTAAAGTTGCAAATGAAGGAAATGCTTGACAAGGTATACATTAGGCCAAGTGTATCACCGTGGGGTGTACCGGTGTTGCATGTAAAGAAGAAATATGGTACTCTAAGGATATCCATTGATTACATGTAGTTGAATGAGGTAACCATCAAGAATAGGTATCTGTTGCCGAGGATTGATGACTTGTTTGATCAGTTGAAGGAATAAACAATGTTCTCAAAGATTGATTTGAGATCAGGATACAATTAGGTATGCATCCAGGAAGAGGATATTTACAGGACAAATTTTCGGACCAGTTATGGGCATTATGAGTATTTTGTAGTTCCATTTGGTTTGAATAATGCTCCAGCTACCTTTAAGTGCTTGATGAATAGTGTGTTGCTCCCTTATTGGACATGTTGAACACTTAGAAATAATATTAAGATTTCTCAAAGAGAATCAGTTGTATGCTAAGCTCAGTAAATGCAGTTTCTTTTAGACAAAGGTACATTACTTGGGACATGTTATTTCCAAGGAAGTCATAGTAGTGGATCCAAAAACGATAAGGGCTATCATGGAGTGGGAAACTCCTAGAAATTTGGATGAGGTAAGATCATTTATGGGGCTAGCAGGTTATTATAGGAGGTTCATTAGGAACTTCTCTCAAATTGCATATCCTATTACGTCACTGCAGAGGCAAGGTAATAAATTTGAATGGACAGAAGAGTGTGTAGCAAGTTTTGAGAAATTGAAGTAGTTGTTGATGAATGCTCTAGTGTTAAATATTACAAATCCACACAAAGAGTTTGTGGTGTGTACATATACTTTCAAGAGAGGATTTGATGGATTATTTATGCAGAAGGGAAAAATAGTGTGCTATGAGTCATGAAAACTAAATGAGCGCGGGCAAAATTATTTGACACATGATCTTGAGTTGGCAATGATCATCCATGCATTGAAGATGTGGAGGGACTATCTTCTTGGCAGGAGGTTTGTATTGATCAGTGATCATGGTGGATTGAAGTATTTATTTGACCAACTGAATCTGAATGTCAGGCAAGCTAGATGGTTGGCCACGATTCGTGGGTTTGAATTAAAGATCTAGCACATCAAGGGTAAAGGGAACAAGGTTGCAGATGCTCTTAGCAGGAAGATACAAGTGAACCATATAACAACTATGATTTCTTATGGGACAAAATTACAGTATCAAATCTTACAGGCAACAATATGACATGCACATGGAGCTTAAGAACAGGTTATAACAGGGTATAGGTGGGCATGATGTGGACTATCGTCTTACAACAAATGGTTTGGTCATATTTAGGGACAAGATATATGTGAAATATGAAAATGAGCTCAAGAAGACTATCTTGCGAGAGTTTCATGCAAAACCATACTCAGGTCACCCAAGATACCATAATACATTGACATCAGTGAAGAAGTTTTATCACTGGCCGAATCTATAGAAGCACATGGCAGAGTTTGTGGCTAGATGTTTGGACTGTCAGCAGGTGAAAGAAGAATGTAAGCATCTAGGTGGACTACTACAACTGATTCTGACTCTAGAGTGGAAGTGGGATGTCATTTCCATGGACTTCATCACATGTTTTTCAAGGTGTTAGCCACCCATATTTTTCAATTATAGCAGTTGGTGGCTAAATGTTCTTTGCAGCCTTCAAGAAACAAGTTTAATCCTGAAAAATTGTTGGTACTTGAAGTCTGTTGGTAAGAGTCCAAATTACTGTTCGGTTCTACATACTCCTCATCTTCTCTGCCTCTGATGTTCCATGAAAATCTGAATCAAATATTGCTGCATCCTTCCCCTTTTTCCTTCCCCCTTCTTCCATCTTCCCTTCATTTCTTCAAGTCTCCTTCCATCCATAAAAAAACCCCATTAAACCCTTTTATATCCCTTATTCCTCCATTGTCATTTCCTAAGGTCAAAAACTCACTTTTTGACCTATCGGAACCTCTCCCCTCTTGCAAAAGTCATTAAAAAACCATAGAAAAACATACATTTTCTATGCGTTGGGCTTTAGCCCCTCAGGCTAAGCCCCCGCTTTCTTTCATCCATATGTTCCCTCACAACCGTGTGCTAAAGTCCGCAGGGCGCTTAACCCTCAGAAATAATTTATCACCCGAAAACATTGAAAACCTTTGTAAAAAGTAAAGTCGGGGTTATTTTATTTTTCCACCCAAGAAAATCGTATTAAAACTCAGCCGTCGATCTGTCCCTCGGATCGACGGTGCGGAGTGTACCTCCCACCTGGTGGACCCCCCCCTTTTCGCCGCGCTGTTTTCCATAACCACCGGTTTTGTGCCCGCACCACCTTTCGTCCGGAAGCAGTTTTAGAACGTCGGCCAGCGATTCCACACGCTGGCCGACACATGTTCTCCACCTCACCCCAAAAACCGCCATGCCATGTCCATCTCCCGCGCGTTAAACCTCGTCCTATGGCCGTGCAGCGGGATTCATCCCCACCGTCGGATCTGGGCCCTCCCATCCGACGGTCCCCGATCACCTTTTCCGCTCACCCTTTAATGAACTCGCCCGCCCGTTAAATCTTCTCCGGCGCTTCCAAGAGCCGATCCCCACCGTCGATCTTCGCGGATCGACGGCTCTCGTTCGTTTCTCCCGATTCTGTTGTACAGTCCACCTTTTCCCGTTGACTGTTCAGTTTGCTTCCAACTGTTGATCGCGATGCGATCAACGGTCCCGATCTCTCCATTCTCCCGCACGCCCTCCGATGCAGTCTATCCATATAACGCAAGATTTCCTCATTTTTCTTGTTTTTTGCAGGTTTTTAAGGTTTTTTCTTCGTATTCTATGAAAATCTAAGGGATGAGGGTGACGACTCCAGTCCTCCCGATTTGTCCAGGGAATCGATCATACGAAGAAGAACAAAGATATCTACAAAGTTTCATGAGCTTTGGGCGCCGCACGTCCCTGTAGAGCTTGAAGAATGCCGCCAATATCAGAGTAGAGAAAGAGTATCGGATTGAAGATAGAATGAACCAGAGCAGTGGTTTTGTGAGAAGGTTGGCGGGGATTACGGCTAAGACGGTTATCAAAAGCCTAATCCCCGGCTTAGAACACGGATTAAAGCAAAACCTAAAAGTGTTCAGCAGACAGATCGCCTCCACCGCCATACTTTGAGGCGAATTGATTCCTCAACCACCACAGTGCCACCTATTGCCTCAGAACGCTCAATCAGAGGATGAATTTATTGAACAGGATCAGATATTATGCCTCGAACAACCAAAGAAGTTATTACTGCACCGGATTTCAACGACATAATGTTTGCAGAGTAACCCTAACAGTACGCAGAGCCTCAAAGGTCAATATAAGCTCTCTTCGAGCTTACTTCTTAAGTATAAACACATTAATGCAATGTAACACCTGTAGAATTTCTTCATCGAACCTCACGGGGTCAGGAAGACATTAATTTTGCATTGATTATGTTTGAGATCTTTTAATCAGATCTCACCTCCTCATCCTTCTATAAATACTTCAATAGAAGATGAGTGAGGGGTTGGTTGGATCAGTTGGTTGCCAATGTAATTGCTGAAGCGCTGTAGCTATTTCTGAGTGGAGAACTCTTGACTGTAAATAGTGGTTTCATGGGCTCTTGGAGCTCTGCTTGTAACAAATAGGTTAGGTTGTGAAGAGAGATGTATTAAAACATTGGACTTGAAGATTGTAACCGGTTTGAAGCAATCAATACAAGCTGATTTATGGGATCCTGGTCTATGCCGATGGTGATGTTATTCTCACTGTAACTTGTCATTTTTATTTCTGTTTTCAATTTGTTTCATTTTCCACTATAAAGAACAGTTTAAACAGTGTTAGAGTTTGTTGTACACCAGTGACCTTCTCTGGCTGAAAAATATTTATCCCAATGTTTTCTTCTTATTGTGTTATTTAGAAATGATTTAATTCAGTCTAAGTACAGAGATGCTGGCGTTCCCTCATCTTTTCGTCACTGCTGAATGTTATTT
This sequence comes from Pinus albicaulis, assembly GCA_034641835.2. Classification (NCBI taxonomy): domain Eukaryota; kingdom Viridiplantae; phylum Streptophyta; class Pinopsida; order Pinales; family Pinaceae; genus Pinus; species Pinus albicaulis. The sequence continues at coordinate 28,805 of JAXQQM020086018.1, forward strand.
TTAAATGTTACTTTCATATATGTTGTGTAAGGAATGAATCGAGGAAATCAAAGGTTAGCCCTGAGTCCCTTTCTTGTTTGCTCAACTATTTGTCTGTTTCCCTTAGGATGTGTCAAAAGCTGACTAGTTTCAAAGCACTTATCAGATCTTGGGCCATTCTGTGTTATCTTGGTGATTGTCTTGGAAATAACTGAGTAAAGGAGAACTAAGATGAGGAGAAAGGTGAGCCCTGCCCGCTAGTCTCTGCTCCAAAGGTTGCCTTCAAGTTTCCCTTTGTTTTTAATCTGTTTTCTAT
>JAXQQM020079763.1:0-26033 GCA_034641835.2 Pinus albicaulis
ATATTCACGCCTTAGAAATGAGCCACTTCGAGGGGGCAACCTCCAATACATTACATGAATGAACAATTCTTGGATGATACAATTCACAAAACCTCCTTTCTATATATAGGAGTCCATGGGGCCATAATGTAATCCTAGTGGGCCACAATGTAATACTAGCCGACCTAACAATAATAATTTAAGGGCACAATAATAACAAAATGGGGGTTACAAGGGTACAATAATAACAATAAGGGGGTTACACTAACAAAAATAAGGGACTATACTAGTAATATAGGGACCTAACAAATGGAGGAAGACAGTTTTCGAGAGAAGAAAGAGCGATTTTTGCATAGATGAGGAGGTGGTAGTGGTATTGGGAGTGTTTGTGCGATTCCATTCAGATGTAGACACATGGCGGAGAAAAACCACCCATATCGCAAATCTTAAAAGTGTTAACTCTGGCACATATAATATTGTGATACGTGATCAGGGCCATCAGATCTTGGGGAGGGAGATCGACGCTTGTCGGGCAATATGGAGCAGTGGGAAGGTGCAGAGGTGGGGTTTATGTTTTATGTTAAAATGAAGTTTTAACACAAAAATTTAGTGTTAAACGGATAGATGGGATTTATGTTTTACACGGAAAATAGTGTATATCCATGTGTAATGTATCCTTCGGTGGGTTAATATAAACTAAGGTTAGTTTAAACCTATTGGGGAGCGGGAATATATCACATGGGGAATTAAAACCATAGGATAAACAATAATAATGTGGGTTGGGATATTTAACATAAAGGGTTTAATATATTACGGGATGATATTAAGTTAAATATGAAATGAATGAGCAGAAAATACAAATACACTAAGTAAAGTGTGATTTAAGTGTTTGGGCGCGATTTTCATATTGGTGGCCCCATTTTAAACATTTCACACTTAATACTTAGGATAAATAGCATTTTGTGGATTTTTTGAGTGTTTTTGGATGAAATGAAATTAATTAAGAGGGGATTTTACTTTTTCTAAGCAAAAAGGTGGTTTACTTAGGAAAAGGGTTTGTATTTTTGGAAAAGGGTGAATATGCTGAGGAAATGGGTTTTTATGAAGGGAATCTAGTATTTTTAATCAGTCATTTATCAAGCCTACGGTCCGTTCCCAACAAAAGTCAAAGAAATGCTTTGAGCCTCTTTAACTGAAGGTTTTGAATACTGGATCATTGTGGGGGAAAGGAAATTAGAAATTTTCCTGATGATGCTTTATTACATGCCTTGCACAATGTAATATCCCGAAATGGAAATCAACAACTTTTACACCACTGAATCAATCCCTTTGTCGGAAATATGAACAAGGCTATGTTAGAGATAGAATGAGAGGGCTTTTACCAGTTATTTCACCTCTAAAGAGAGGATGAGAACCAAAGGCTTCCTGGCCCTTACTTAGACTCTGCCTATAGCTATGCAAATATTTCTTCCTTCAAGAAGATCTTGCTCAAAAGAGATGAGCTACAACAACATCTGAAACTTCAATAATGAACAACAGTGAAATAATACATCATATGATACAAGAAGAGTACATAGCTGATTTATAAAGCTCAGCAGCAAATATAGATACAAATCTTGAGGAAAAGACCTCTCAAGATAGACTAGATCAGCCTCAATCAAGATTGTACATGGAAGCTCAAGATCACACTACTATATAATGATGCCCTAGCTATGTATGTGCAGTTATATGTGGAAACTGCAGTATGTAAAATGGAAATATAATGATATATCAATATCAGCTCAAGAAATGAGGGGGATCAAGCTCTAAACTCTTGAAAATAGCTAACTATCAATCCTTAGAAGGATTGGCTACAATACATGTACAAAATGATAAAATAAAAAAATGCCAGAGTAGCTAGGCAGCTACTGTAGCTCAATAATAATACATGAATGGAGAAGGGGAAAGATGCTGCAAAAAATATAGCAACCTCCTCCAATGATCTTCTAAGTGAAGGGTTGATCCCCTTCCTGAAGATTGCACTCTCTAGTGCACAAAATGAACTCCTCCTGCAAACCCTCTCAGAAAGTAACACTGTAGGAGAAAGGGACTGCGATAGGCATGAGAAGAAACATATGGCCCAATTCCAATATCTACAATAAAACCTCTGGGATGTCCTTCGCTGATCTCCTAGAGAAAGAGATGGCTCCTCCTCTACAAAACAAGCTTCGGAAATGAGATGATGAAAGTCCCTCACTTTAACACCAACAACTCCAGTGTTCTCTTGCTGCAAGAATAACGCAGTAGCTACAAATGACTAATTTGTCCTCAAGCCATGGTGTGAGGAAAATGAAGAAAAATCTCTCCATGGCCTCCCATGGAAGAGAAGGGCATTCCTAAACATGAATCCCTCTTGTGCTAAGCAGCAAAAAGTTGAAGAGAGCTTCAACTTCAAATTCTATCTCCAAAGATGAACCTCAACAATGACTCTCCTTCATCTTTTATGCAAGGCATGCATGGACCCCACTCACATTAGGGCTTCCCTCATTTCAAATTTTCCTCCATCCAACTACACGATCTTCTTGTGCAAGCTTCCCCTCTTGGGTACGTTGTTGACTTGGTCAACCATGGTCTAGCTCACTTTCTTTTGGCCCTTTTTACACTTGGGGTTGCTAACTTAAGCCACTTAAGTGACTTTTTGCACCTTAGGAGTGTTTATTAAGTTTCTACATGGTCTCCCTCACCCACTTTATTCCTTTTATTAAATAAAAGCAAAATTAATGTTCCAAATACTTTATTGAAAAATTTGGCACATTACAGTCCTCCTCTCCCAAAACTTGCTTGTCCTCAAGCAAGAGCAAGGATGAACTGAAAAATTCTTCCACTCACGGCATGGAATCTGGAATAGCCTCATGTAAATCCTCCATCCCTCAAGCAATCAACCAAGCAAAATGAGTCACCCTCCAACTAGGAAACTCCCGAAAGTACTCCTCCACCTTGTGCTCATGAGAAATAGGTGGGCTGAATTTCTGAACTTGGTAAGCTTCATAGCCTACCCCACGCTGTCCTCTTCTCCACTCATGGTGAATGTGGAGTGAAAGCTAAACTTGGGCTGCAATAGTGTTGCCTTCAAGAGGCAAGATGAAGTCTAGATCCCCAAGGACCTCTCCTCCAACACTGCAAATCAAGCTAGCCCAAATCATCTCATATGTGATGAGTTGGAATTCATCATCATATGGCATCCAACAATAATATGGTTCACCTCATGGAAAAACACATGGCTGAACATGGTGACCATATCATCTTCCATACTCCCCTTAGAGAACGTGCTGCAAAAAGAATGGAGGTCTTCTCTCCCAAAGGGCACATCCACCCAATGAGTCTCTCCCTCCTCATGATACATATGGGGCTGCTACTGATATATGGCTGAAATGAAATTGTCTTCAAAAGAATCCCAATCTACCCCATCAAACATAAAAACCATGAAGTGCCTCCTCCAAAAATTCTAACTCTCCAAATATCTCCTCCCACATGAAGGAAAGAGATGAAGTCTGGAAATCATGGGCTGCCTATTGTTTCCCCTGAAACATACACCATGCAAAGTGAGGAGAATCATACTCCCAATGGGCCTCTTCAAATCATGTCCCACTCTCCAAATAAAGCTCCCCATGTATGAAGGAAAATCTGCAATGCATGGAAGCAAGAACCAATAGAAGCAAGTTGTCACATGACAACCAGAAAGTGGATCATTGTCCCACCAATGGGACCTGTGCAGTGCACTCCCTGCCTACATCAAAATAGAAATTAACAAGTGCTCTCCCAACCACTTTTTATCTGCCACAATCATCTCAAAATATGTATGCATGAAAGTACAAAATGGTGTAATGGGTGTACACCGAAAATCATGTGGCTTTCCCCCAAAATCCACTGTTAAAATAGCCATAATCTTTGCTGCAATAGACCATGAGCATAACCAAAAAGAGTGTACAAGAAGGAAATATCCTCCCTGATGTAATACACTACTCATAAGAATAAGAGGGTGCCAAACATAAAGCAAATGGTTACCTCCCTTATCATGTACTTTAGCCTTTGAGCTGAAATGGCTCAAGTAAAAAGTCCCCCTTACTGCAACATAGTAGGGGAGTGGTTGTGCCAAACCTCTCATCATTTCTTGGGCTATGAATCTAGCCATATGTTGATATAATTCCATTAGGAAACCCTCCCAAGTGGACTCCTCCATCAATGAAGAATATGCATGAAGATGCATGAAAGAAGAGCCCATAAACACTACATGTAGATCCCTCTCCTTGTGCTTGTGCAACCAAGCCAAGAAAGTCAAAATGTAGTAAGGAGTGCTTTCCTCCATTACTCCTTCATGCTCATCACCTACATGCCTCCAAAGTACATCACTTGTGAAGTGACTTTGAGAACACTCCAACAAGTAATCCAAGCCTTCAAGTGACAGCGCTGCTGGCCTTTGGAGTAGGGACACTGTCATCTCAAAGCTCCCCTCTTTGACATGAACCTTGTCAACGAATCCTCCCATCATGTTGCTACAAATGTAGAGCCCCTCCCATTAAGAAGGTGTTGCTTGGGCATCCAATATCAAAGATAAATCCCCTTGCACCATGTTAGTGCCTCCTATTGCTCCCATGACATCCAAACAAAATCTGAGCAACAAGAATGTTTGCTGCTCCTCCATACTTCCACCATACCCAATATGAAATGGGGACATAATGAGTGGTAATAAAATTCCCATCCCATCAAGATGCACCCATGCTCTCCTTTTCTCCAAGGTGTAAGTATCCTGCCCTCCTCCTTTCCTCTTCAAACCCCATGAAAAGGAACAAGTCATATGTTGGCCAAACTCTCTCAAGAGAAACCAACGCAGCATGGCTTCTTGCTACCCTGTATCATAGATCTGCAAGAGGCTCACCATCCTCTTGCCTCCCATCCACATCCACTCAGCTCCTAGTGGATGCTTCCCATCATTCTGCAATTTGGCATCTCCCCAACAAGAGCTGCCATCATCCCAAAACAAATTGTCACCTTTGCATTTCATGGGACGTTGAAATGCAATCCTCTCTACGGTCCATTTCTCAAACCCCAACCTCATGTGTGGTGCATGAATCATTAAGGGTGTATGATAATGATAGCACAACGCAGTGAGAATCCCCTTCTCAAGACAATCAACATGCAATAATGTACAATCCTCCATGATAGATAACATCTTAGGCATACCTTGGAGAGATTTGGAAGAATCTTGTGTTGCTGCAAGAGTCTCTTCCTCAAGTGTGCTGGCTGCCTCCATAGCTGAAGTTGAAGGGTGCTCCTCCATGTCTATGACAGCGCTGGTATGTGCCTCTTCAGCTGGTGGTGAGGGCTCCTCCCTCCTTTGGCCAAATCTTCTGATCAAGATCTGAGAAAAATCAGCAAGAGTAGAAACCCTTGCATGCCTCCCATGGCTGACCCACCAAATATTTGCTTCTCCCTCAAGGTGCAGTGCTGAAATTGCTACAACCTCTCTGTCTACTACAGGATGTAGTAGGAAGAAAGCCTCTAGCTTCTTCACCCAAGCCTCTGCTGCACATGCGGGTGACCCATCAAAAGTAGACAATAGGAATCTATTGACTTTCATCATCCCATGACTGTGGGGTCTTCTTTCCTCTTTCTGCTAAACAAAGTGTGAAAAGGATAGAGTCTCTTGGAAGACTCTAGGTTTTGTTCCATATTTAGCAAGATAATCACTTATAATTTCGAATTCTAAGTGCTCTTCATGCTTCTGCTCTGCTTCTCTGTGAGAATAGGAAGTGCATGGTCCTTCCTCTTCTCCTTTCTCTATCTCCTCAACCTCCTTGGAGAGGTTGTTGCTGGATCTAAAAATGCATGAGATTAATCTCATCCTCTACATCATTCTGGCCTCTTCTTCTCTGAATTTGAACTTCATAGGCAGAGCCAAGTTCGAAGTTCCAATACCATTGTAATATCTCGAAATGGAAATCAACAGCTTTTACACCACTGAATCAATCCCTTTGTCGGAAATATGAACAAGGCTATGTCAGAGATAGAATGAAATGGATTTTACCAATTATTTCACCTCTAAAGAGAGGATGAGAACCGGAGGCTTCCTGGCCCTTACTCAGACTTTTCCTATAGCTATGCAAATATTTCTTCCTTAAGGAAGATCTTGCTCAAAAGAGATGAGCTACAGCAACATCTGAAACTTCAATAATGAACAACAGTGAAATAATACATCATATGATACAATAAGAGTACATAGCTAATTTATAAAGTGCAACAGAAAATATAGATACAAATCTTGAGGAAAAGACATCTCAAGATAGACTAGATCAGCCTCAATCAAGATTGTACATGGAAGCTCAAGATCACACTGCTATACAATGATGTGCTAGCTATGTCTGCGCAGTTATATGTGGAGACTGCAATATGTAAAATGGAAATATAATGATATATCAATATCAGCTCAAGAAATGAGGGGGAGCAAGCTCTAAACCCCTGAAAATAGCTAACTATAAATCCTTAGAAGGATTGGCTGCAATACATGTACAAAATGATAAAATAAAAAAATGCCGAAGTAGCTGGGTAGCTACTGCAGCTCAATAATAATACATGAATGGAGAAGGGGAAAGATGCTACAAACAATATAGCAACCTCCTGCAATGATCTTCTAAGTGAAGGGCTGATCCCCTTCCTGAAGATTGCACTCTCTAGTGCACAAAATGAACTCCTCCTACAAACCCTCGCAGAAAGTAACACTGTAGGAGAAAGGCACTGCGTTGGGCATGAGAAGAAACATATGGCCCAATGCCAAGATCTATAATAAAAGCTCTGGGATCTCCTTTTCTGATCTCCTAGAGAAAGATATGGCTCCTCCTCTGCAAAACAAGCTCCGGAAATGAGATGATGAAGGTCCCTCACTGCAACACCAGCAACTCCAACGTTCTCTTGCTGCAAGAATAACGCAGTAGCTGCAAATGACTTCTTTGGCCTCAAGCCATGGTGTGAGGAAGATGAAGAAAAATATTTCCATGGCCTCCCATGGAAGAGAAGGGCATTCCTAAATAGGAATCCCTCTTGTGCTAAGCAGCACAAACTTGAAGAGAGCTTCAACTTCGAATTCTATCTCCAAAGATGAACCTGGACAATGACTCTCCTTCATCTTTTATGCAAGGCATGCATGGACCCCACTCACATTAGGGTTTCCCTCATTTCAAATTTCCCTCCATCTAACTACACAATCTTCTTGTGCAAGCTTCCCCTCTTGGGTACGTTGTTGACTTGGTCAACCATGGTCTAGCTCACTTGCTTTTGGCCCTTTTTACACTTGGGGTTGCTAACTTAAGCCACTTAAGTGACTTTTTGCACCTTAGGAGTGTTTATTAAGTTGCTACATGGGCTCCCTCACCCATTTTATTCCTTTTATTAAAATAAAAGAAAAAATGATGTTCCAAATAATTTATTGAAAAATTTGGAACATTACACACAACTGCTTTCTACCTACTGCATCATTATTCTAAAAAAATTTACTTCATTTGCATGGGTGCATTTAAGCTTGCAACCCTAAATCCATTTTTATTTTAAAGCATATATCTATCTAAGTCTAACCTTATTTAATCTGAGGGCTCAGATTAAACTGTTGAGCTCCTCATTTATTCTCTAACTATCTACTGATTTGTCAAGTTTAAACTATTTGACATATCTTTATTCTCTATATAAAACATGAAATTCAAAGCATGAAAAGTTAAGATTTAACTATTTAACTGATCATGTATTATGGCATTTTGAATAATCTGCACATAATCATTATTTTTGCAGTAAAAGTAAATAGGAGTGGCATTTCGACTTGCTCACTTTCATGTCTTATTTTTATCTCTTTTTTCTCTTTTGGGGTCCATTTTTTTATTCTTTTTGATCTTTTATTTTCAATTCCTTTGATCTTTCTTTGAGGACATATACCCTCTTTTCATTTTTATTATTATTTTCGAATATGGGAAAACAACTTGCAGAAAGAAAGGTATGTACATATTTACAAGACTATCAAAGTCAATTCAAAAATTATGAAGCCTATTATTATAGGACCCTAATAGTGGCTCCACATGTGGATGGCATTTCCTTGTGAAATGTCAAGAAATTTAAGACTAGTAGCCTTTGAATTTTGACTGAGAGTAACTTGAAAGTGTTATTCTGATCTCTATAGTTTTTTCTACTGATGATTTTTTACCTCTCAAAGATTAGGGCCTTCTCTTCGGGCTTCAAATTTGTAAGGAAAACATCCAATCCAATATAAAATCTTGAAATGTTATGTACAATGGATAAAGTAAATAAAATTGACTATTTGTTATCTCTGAGGAGTATTAGTGCTTCAAAATTCTGCCATTGACTGGTCCACCTAGCAAATCTGATCCATCCATTTTTTTCAGAAAGAAAGCATTGTTACCTCTGTAACCATAAATAACATAAGGTCCTTTCCATAAAAAATCAAATTTTCCATGTTTACCTTTCTCTTCTCTTCTTGAATCCCATTTTAATACTTTGTCTTCAATGCAGAAATCATATTCTTTACTCTTTCTATCAAAAATTTTATTGATATTATCATGGATAACTTGAGACTTAATATAAACCTCTTCTCTTTTTTGCTACAAGTGAATGGTTTGGTTAATCCTTCTTTGAATGTCATTAGTCTCAACCTGTAATTCTTGGATTATCTTCACTATTAGTACTCCTAAGGAAGATGGAAAAACAACATCCATCCCATAAACAAGTTGGTAAGGGGATGTACCAATAGATTTTTTGGTGGTAAGTCTATTTGCCCATAAGGCATTGAATAACTTCTTGTTCCAAGTCTTTTTGTTATATTCTAGTAACTTCTTGATGATGTTTACAAGGCTCTTATTGGAGGATTCGACAAGGCCATTACTTTGAGGATAATATGCAGTAGAATGGCCTAGGGTAATGTGATTTTTATGGAAAATGTCAATCATATTTTTGGATTTGAATGTAGTTGCATTGTCAGTAATAATGTTTTGAGGACATTCAAATATTGACAGTATGTTGCTTTCTAAAAAGGAGATAATGACAGTGTAAGTGGCTTGCCTAGAGGGTATGGCTTCAATCCAATTAGTAAAATAAGTTGTGGCTATCAAAATCCACTTGTGTTGGGTTGATTATGGAGGGTGAATTTAACCAATGAATTCAAGACCCCATTGTTTAAATGGTATTTCTATTGAGATAGGTTTTAAGGGCAATGGTAAGAGCTTTTTCTTTCCCTCAAATATTTGACACTTGTGACAGGAGGTCACATAAATGTTTACATCTACAAACAAAGTAGGCCAGTAAAAACCAGCTCTCATGATTTTGTCTGCAGTAGTCTTCCAGTAGAGATGTCCTCCACAGTCACCTGAATGAAATTCTTCTAATACTTTGTCAGCTTCTTCTTTTAGAAAACAATTCGGCAAAATTCCACTATGATCTTTCAAAAAAAGTGCATTGTCTAATATACAAAATCTCACTGACTTTAGCTCTAAAAATCTAGCTTTTGTTCTTGATAATCCAGGAGGAGCTTGTAAGTTTAGTAATAAAAATATGATATCTACATAACACAGTGAGTCTAAAAAGGCTTCACTGATCTCTGGAGTCATCATCTCTTCCTAATCTTCTACTTGGGAAATAAAATTTTTGTATAGGGCATGACAAATTTATTCAGCCATGATTTTGGCTAAACCTTGAACTTTTATAAGTTTAGTGGGTTTTATCTCTATGTCATATTCCAAAATTTGGTAATCCACTTGCCTCTTCTACCATCAGGACCATCCTGAGTTAGAATGTCTTTTACTACTACATTTGGAACATAAGTAATGATGTGAGAATAAAGAATGTACACTCTGAAATCTTTAATGGCATTTACCAAAGCTAGGGCCTGTTTCTCCATGATATTGTATTTCAAAGTGGCATATCTAAGTGTCATGCTAAAAAAAGTTATGGGTTGATCATAGCCCTGGTCATTTTTCTACAGTAAAACTACAACAATGGTGTGCTCTGAAGAAAATGAAAAATTGATGAAATCCGTTTTAAATTCAGGAATTATAAGGATTGGAGTTTTGGTTAAGGATTGTTTGATAGATTCAAATAATTGTTTGGCCTCAATAGTCCATTTAAGAACTGAATATTTTTTAAGCATGTTGTTAAGCTCTCTGATTATTGCAGCCAAATTGGATATAAATCTTCTCAAAAATTTAATTTTACCTGGAAATACTTGTAACTCTTTTATGTTTCTTGGAGGATTAGTGTTAAGAATTGCTTTTTTTCTGGCAGGATCTATTCTAATTCCTTCCTTAGATATTATGTGTCCTAGTAACTTACCTTATTCTAATGCAAATAAGGTTTTCTTAGGGTTTATAGAGATGCCAAAATTTCTACATTTAATAAATACTTGTCTAAGATGATCTAAGTGCTCATAATCAATCTTAGAAAATATAGTAAAGTCATCTAAGTAAATCACTAAAAATTCATGAATTTCCTTTGCAAAGGCTATATCCATAGCTCTTTGAAAGGTAGCCCCTGCATTCATTAAACCAAAAGGAATTTTTACATACATAAAAATGCATCAAGGAGTAGTAAAAGCTGTTTTGGCTTGATCCTCTGGTTGGACTAAAATTTGGTTGTATCCTGAAAATCAATCTAAAAGTGAAATTCTAGAAGAACCAACTACCCTTTGTAAAATGTGATCCATCTTTGGTAAAGGATAATTATCTTTTAAGGATACTTTTTTTAGATTCCTAAAATCAACACATAATCTAATTTCTCCTGTCTTTTTTCTAGTTGGAACTAGATTAGAAAGCTAATCAGAAGATTTGATTGGTGCAATTATCTATGCATCATACATTCTTTTTACCTCTTTTTCAATCAAAGCCATAAAAACAGGGTTGATCCTTCTTAATTTTTGTTTAAAAGGCTTTTGGTTTTCTTTTATAGGGATTTTATGATGTATTATGTTGGTGTCATAGGATTTTAGGTCCTCATAATTCCAAGAAAAAACATCTTGAAATTCCTTGAAAAGAGCAATATATTTTCCTTTTTCTTGTTGAGCTAAGGTTTTGGAAAGTTTGATCATATTGGGTTTTAACTCTATGCCTATGTTACATTTTTCAATATCAGATCTAAGTGGCTCCATTTTGGGTTTTCTAGAAACATCATTTGAGTCAAATAAATCCTCTAAAGGGGTTAAGCCTTTTGTTAAGAAATTATCTTTGAGATTTAATATATCAGATTCATCATCAATTATCTCATCAATTTCTACTTTTTCTAAGTTATCTATATCTAATTGACTAAATTTAGTAGTTCTAGCAAACTTTACTTTATTTACATCTATGTTATTTAAATCAATTTCACTATCTAAATCCTAATCTAATGTACAGTCTGTGTCTATTTTACAATTCTGAAATTCACCTTCATTATTCATAAAATGGTAAATATGTTGATCTTGTGAGAAAATTTGCCAATATTTGAGCTTATATGGAATTATTGGTCTGCGCTTTACTTCTGAAGTATACTTATGATTAGGCTGAAAGGGAAAATTACAGGTACTAGAAAAAGTTGCTAAGGAGTGTGCATGTATGTTTTTCTTTCTTGGTATTGCAGAAAAATTACATTCCAATAGTTCATCTATCAAATCTACTACAATTTCTCTATATGGGCGTAATCTAGTATTATAAACAGAATATTATCCATTTATCTATTTTATAATCAACTCTGAATCTCCCATTATTGATATTGTTTTACCTCCCAAGTTTCTGATAATTTGTAGTCCTAAAATGAGGGCTTCATACTCAGCCATATTGTTGGTACATTTGAAATTAAGTCTAAAAGCATGGCCTTCTGCATGATTATTTTTCATATTAGTTATCCAAAATCCTGCTCCTGCTCCTATTTTATTGACTAATCCATCAAAATCTAGGTGCCATAGTGATTCATGAAAGATATTTTCATTGTCTGGTATTTTATTTTTGTTCTTTAGTTCAGTTTTGATTTCATTATCAGTTTCAGAGTTACATAATATGAATGAATGTAGGTTAGTAGGTGTAGTGTAAATTGGGTAATTTATTGATCTTCCTGCACTACTCACCATATATTTCATCAATATTTCCCTATAGAGTTTCTTTGGTTGGCCAAAAACAGATATGGTAGTGTAATATCCCAAAATGGAGAAGCAACAATATATAAACACAAAAATGGAAATAGCAGTGTAAATAAACTCATTAACATTGGAGACAAATATGGAGACATATCATCATGTATTGTTGAGATTTCAACAAGATGATGATCTTAGTGGAAAGAAGTCGCCTTCACTAAGTGGGCCCGCAGGCTATTTTTGGCGCACAGTCTATTTTTAGACATGTCGATCATATTCTATGAGTTTCAGGATGTTATTTGTGGATGGTTGGTCAAGTTGGAAAATAGATGGACTTCTATTTTTAGACATATTCGGCAGAATCTATTTTTAGATTGCCAAACTAAAAATAGATATGTCGAATATTATTAGCTCTTAATAATATTTGGACTCTAAATAGTATCTTATTCTCTTGAAGCACTTCAGTTAAGTGCACAGATGTGGCACAGGAGCTGACATAAGGAATTACGCTATTCTTGAGGGTTAAGTGGATCTATTGCATGGATACTTCAGTTAGAACTCATGTGACAGAGTTTGGTGGAGTTATTGAGGTAGTTGGTGGAGTTGTGTTCAATTTAACTGAGTTAAACATAGTTGAGCTAGTTGTATCTAGTCTAACTGATTGATACACTAGTGAGAGTGGTGTGAGTTAATTCTTAATTAATTCACTAATTATTAACTCATTAATCAACTAAATAATACATCAATTAACTACTGTGCATGGACAGTTTCAGTGGAGACTAGTGAAGAGGTAGGTGAAAGAGCAGTGTGACTATCAGTTGTGACTATAGTGTTGCATGATTTGCAACACGCAATGTTTGGAGATGCCAATGAGGATTTCGTGAGAAAGGTTGGACCAATTCGAGTTCATTCAGAGCCATTCTTCAACAGTGATTGCGCAGTAGAGGTAGGCTAGCAGGTGGCAGAGATTGGAGCATGTGTTTTGCTAGATCGGACCTGATTAGTGTGTAGCAATTGGAGATTGTACTGAGAGCTTGTGAGGAGATTTGTATAATGATTGTTACATGATATATATGACATATAATATATAGATAGTTGGGGGTTTTCAGCTTTAATTTTTCCCATAAATACTGTGTTCATATGTGTGAATGTTTATGGTTTTAATGTGCGCATGCGATTGTTTTTATTTCCACAATTAATGATCAATAGTAGAAGAGATTTTGTATTGTGCATGAAGTCTAATAGTGTGTGATCAAGATAATATTATATGTATAACATATCAGTTATATAAATTTCTACATGGTATCAGAGCGATATTGATCATTGGATAAATTGCAAAAAATTGAAGCGGTTGAGTTTTGTGCTGGTGGAATTCGAATTTGCAGCAGTGTTTTCTTGGTGTCGAAGTTGAGATGTCTTTCAACGGATTGCGATTGGAGTATGCCCTTGAGGGTAGCTCAAATTATACTGCATGGAAGGATAGGATGGAGGCAATGCTGGATGAAAATGGGTTGAAGGAATTCATAGATGAAGAAATTCCAAAACTTTCTTCTAGCGATGATGCCGCACTTGACGCATGGCAAAAGAAGACAACAAAATGTTGAAGGATTCTGTTGGAAGGTGTGAAGGATCACATAGTGTCCAGCCTTCATGGTAAAGCTTCTCCATTCTCGATGTGGAATTCTTTGACATATTTATTTCAAAGCAAGAGCGACCAGAGGAATTTGGCGCTTAAGGATAAAATCAGGAACATAAAAATGGAGAAAGGTGACAGTATACCCAAGTACCTCATGAAGTTTTTCCAATGCAGGGATGAGCTGGGAAGTGCGGGGGTTACTGTAGATGACAAGGACTTGGTGAGATTGGCTCTCCTTGGGCTTTTGAAGAGTTGGCATTCCTATCAGGACTTTGCCAATGGTCGGGAGAAATTGCCAGGATGGGAGCGACTTTGGTCGGATCTTGTGCAAGAGGAGATAAGGCGGAATACCAGGGACAGATCTTCATCGAAGAGTGCAGATGAATAAAATTTCACTTTGGCTACCAAAGCAAGGAAGGGGAAGAGCAAGAAGAATTCTTCTCAATCTGGTACGAAAGGTAAGAAGTAGGACATGTCCAAGGTGAAGTGCTTTCACTGTCACCAACATGAACATTACGCCACTAATTGTCCACAAAAGAAGAAAAATAAGCAGGCTGCTGGATCGACAGCTGGAGAGGCCTTAGCCTCGCAGTTTGAGCTGGATTTTTTGCTGATCGCATGCTTGGTCTCAAGTATGATGGGTTCAGTGTGGTTTCTTGACAGTGGTGCATCTTTTCATATGACCAGAGACAAAGATTTGTTTACTGATCTGGATGAGAAAGATCTTGGAGTGCACATCGAGATGAAGTATGATGGTAGATACAGTGCGACCGGTATCGGTACCATTTCCTTTGAGAGGGAGTCTGGTAAACCCTTCATATTGAAGGAAGCGATGCATATTCCAGGATTAAAGAAGAATCTGATCTCGGTGGCCATGTTAGAATACAAGGGATATGATGTTGTCTTTAGCAAGGGAAAGGCTTTTCTGCGTAGTAAGGCAACTGGTGAAACCTGGAGGATAGGGGTTCGAGTTAAGAACCTTTATCAATTGCAGGTAGATGGCTGCGTAGAAATGGCAGGCAAGGTAGAAGGAGTGGTGAGCCAGGATGAGGGCGAGTTATGGCATAGGAGATTGGGCCATCTTAACCATGGTTCTTTGAAAATTTTGTAGTAGATTTCTACCGGGCTTCCCAAAGGTACACTTGCGCAGTCAGATCAGTGCAAGGGATGTACTTTGGGAAAATTTGTGAAAGCCACCTTTCACGAGAAGGATAGTCATGCCACGATGATCCTTGAGAGAATTCATACAGACGTGTGTGGACCTTTCTCAGTAGCTTCAACAGCAAAGCACAGGTACTATGTGATAATTGTTGATGATTTTTCTCAGAAGTGCTGGATATTCTTCATGCAGAATAAGAGTGAGACATACTCAAAGTTCTATGATTTCAAGGCACTGGTTGAGAAAGAATCGGGGAAGCAGGTGAAGGCTCTTAGGAGTGACAATGGTGGTGAATTAATCTTCGGCGAATTCAAGGACTTTTATAGCTACAGTATGAATTCGAAGAGAGCTCATAGTGCTCATAACCCATGCCAGTAATGGGGTCGTTGGAGCTAAGAACAAGTAATGACTCGTGGGTGCTACACAGCGATGTTGCATGACCAAGGCCTTCCCATACCACTTGTGGGTGGAGGCATGCAATACTGCAGTATATGTGCAGAACCGTTGTCCTCACAAGATACTTGGCATGAGTACACCCGAGGAGGCATTTTCTGGTAAGAGACCTGATATTTCCCATTTGAGGATTTTTTGTTCACCTGTCTACATGCATGTGACAAAGGATGCCAGGAAGAAGCTGGATCCGACCACAGAGGTTGGGATATTTGTGGGGTACACTAATACACCCCATAACTATCGTGTGTATTTTCCAGATAGTCGCAAGACTGTTGTGCGACGGGATAACAAATTTCAGGAGGAGAAAGCCATGAAGTGTTCGCTTGAGAGGGAGCCACACTTGCATGCAGATGACGAGCTATTAGTTCCTAAGGATGAGCTTCAGGATGTGGATCAGCCACAAGAGGAATTTCATGGAGTGGAAGAAACCACTCATGTAGCGCCAACCATCAGAGGGCTCAAGCGCACCATGGCCGAGCGACCGATTCAGATGCAAGAGAAGATTGTAGGAGCACCTACATCACAGCACGTACAGAGACAGTCACCTGACCGCTATACCGGATACATGGCTCTTATGATCAAGTGTATCATGACGCATCCATCCTCTTTCGAGGAAGCCGTGGAGGATCCCGCATGGGTAGATGCCATGGTGCAAGAGTATGATTCACTGTCGGGCCTTCATACATGGGAGATTGTCCCAAGGGGCCGAAGGGAAATTAGTGTGGCCCGAGATGGATCTACAAAGCGAAGCAAGTGTACCACGGGAGTGTGGAGTAGGCACAAGGAAATATTTGCTGCTCGAGGCTTGTCGTCGTATTAAGGGAATCATGTATGAGGAAACCTTTTCACTTTTCGCAAGGTATTCTTCCATACCGACGATTCTTTCTCTCTCAGCGCATATGGGGTGGCATCTTCATCATATGGATGTGAAGACTACATTCCTCAACGGAGTGATTGAGGAGGAGGTGTACATAGTGCAGCCTGATGGTTTCGATATGTTCAGCAGCGAGTCGCATGTGTGCAGGCTCAAAAGAGCGTTGTATGGGTTCAAACAAGAACCTTGTGCTTGGTACACACGGATAGACAGTTATTTCACTGGACTTGGATTCTCCGAGAGTGAGGTGGATCCAAACCTATACCAGATTGTGGTGGAGGGTAAGTTGCTGATCATCGTACTTTATGTAGATGATTTTATTCTGACAAGTGATGAACTGTTGATACACTCATGCAAGGTTGATCTTGCAAAGGAGTTTTAGATGAAGGACTTGGGCCTCCTTCATTATTCCTGGGATTGGAAATTTGGCAATGCAGTGATGGACTGTTTGTGTCTCAAGGCAAGTATGCCCGAGAGATACTGGAGAAGTTCAACATGCATGGCTGCAAGCCTATCAACACTCCTCTTCCTAGTGGATGGAGGAAAGAGGATGCTACATCGGCAGAGGTAGTGGATGCCACTATTTACCGATAGTTGGTGGGGTCGCTTATGTATTTGGTCAATACATGACTCGACATATGCTATGCTGTTAACCATCTTTCACAAGTTATGGTTAAGCCTACCAAGCTCTACTAGAAGGCAGGCAAGAATGTATTGAGATATCTTAGAGGCACATCAGGATATGGATTATGGTACAGACAGTCGGATGAGGTGAAGATGTGTGGCTTCATGGACGCAGATTGGGCAGGGAGCCCAACGGATAGAAAGAGCACATCTGGAGGGATTTTCAGTATCGGGTCGAATAAAATTTCTTGGTACAGCAGGAAGCAGAGATCCGTGGCACTCAATTCAGCAAAGGCTGAGTATATGGTAGCAAGTTTGGCTACATGCGAGGCTATATGGATGAGGAAGATCTTGGTTAGGTTGTTCGGTTCACACTTAGATCCTACCGTGATATATTGTGATAATCATAGTTGCATCAAACTCTCGGTTAATCCAATATTTCATGATAGATCTAAACACATTGACATCTGGTATCATCATATCAGAGATTTTGTGTAGGGGAAGATCATGTTACTTTCATACATTCCCACAGAGGATCAGGATGCTGATATATTGACTAAGGCGCTCACCAGGAGCAAATTCGAATACCACAGAGACAGGATCGGGGTAGCAGATAATCCCTATATTTTTGAGAGGGAGTTTTGAGATTTCAACAAGATGATGAGCTTAGTGGAAAGAATTCGCCTTCACTAAGTGGGCCCACAGGCTATTTTTGGCGCAAAGTCTATTTTTAGACTATGTCTATCATATTCTATGAGTTGCAGGATGCTACGTAGGATGGTTGGTCAAGTTGGAAAATAGATGGACTTCTATTTTTTTAGACATATTTGGCGGAATCTATTTTTAGATTGCCAGTCTAAAAATGGATATGTCGAATATTATTAGCTCTTAATAATATTTGGACTATAAACATTATCTTATTCTCTTGGAGCACTTTAGCTAAGTGCACAGATGTGGCACAGGAGCTGAAAGAAGGAATTATGCTATTCCCGAGGGTTAAGTGGAGCTATTGCATGGAGACTTCAGTTAGAACTCATGTGACAGATTCTGGTGGAGTTATTGAGGTAGTTGGTGGAGTCGTGTTCAGTTGAACTCAGTTAGACACAGTTGAGCTAGTTGTATCTAGTCTAAATGATTGATACACTAGTGAGAGTGGTGTGAATTAATTCACTAATTATTAACTCATTAATCAACTGAAGAATACATCAGTTAACTACAGTGCATGGACAATTTCAGTGGAGACCAGTGGAGAGATAGGTGAAAGGGCAAGATGACTATCAGTTGTGACTATAGTGATGCATTGATTGCATCCAACACTCAGTGGAGATGCCAATGAGGATTGCATGAGCAAGGCTGGCACCCAATTCAAGTTCATTCGTAGTCATTTCTTATTGTTGATTGCACAAAAGAGAGGTAGGTCAGTGGGTGAGATTGGAGCATGTGTTTTGCTAGATCGGACCAGATTAGTGTGTAGCAATTGGAGATTGTACTGAGAGCTTGTGAGGAGCTTTGTATAATTATTGTTACATGATCTATATGAAATATAATATATAGATAGTTGGGGGTTTTCAGCTTTAAGATTTCCCATAAAATACTGTGTTCATATGTGTGATTGTTTATGGTTTTAATGTGTGCCTGCGATTGTTTTTATTTCCGCAATTAATGATCAATGGTAGAAGAGATTATGTATTGTGCATGAAGTTAAAATAGTATGTGATCAAGAGAATATCGGTGAATAATATATCAGTTATTCAAATTTATACATGTATTATATCATAAAATCCATACATAATAGTGAGGCATGAAACATGTACAATGAGGGAACAAGCCTCCCATAAGCAATCACTCCTAAAACTGAACTGCTACTACAATACAAAATGCCGGAAGACTGCTACAACGCAGTTATAAACACAATTCTACATAAAAATAATGTACAAAATATGTAGGGTTTTTATATGCCTCAAAATATATGCCCAATACAGATCTAGGCTTAATACAAACTCCTACAAAGAACCTGGAAAGGGTTTTCATAAATACACCCTATACAAGATGGGATCTAAAGCCTTAGGGCTGAAGATTCACTGAAAACTGAATCACATGAGTGTATAAGGCTGAAATATATCATATCTGATGTAGATCACCTCAAATGTCTCCTCCCATGAAAGGTTGATCCCTTCAATCACAATAAAACACTCTAAAGGAGCCACAAGATCCCTCACTAAAAATTTCCCTCAAAATAATGCAATTCCTAGCTGGAACAACGTTGGAAATGATGGGAAATAGCTGGTCTGGTTCCAAAGATCTGAAATAAGTCTAAGAGCCCTCCAAACTGATCTCCCAAGAGAGGGAATCCTTCCTCCAATAAGAAACTAGTTCAGAAAGTGGGTTTCTAAACCCTCCACTGCAACAACCTGCAACATAGCACAATAACCTGGAGAAAATGCGCTGATGAAGAAAGTTGTAGCTTGGCTAGAAAACATGAATGTGGAAATGAATGCAATTCTCTCCCAAGAGGCCTCTCAAGGGAAGAGGTGGGATTCCCGCTCGGGAACCCCGATCCTAAACAACACAACAACCCTGCTAAACAGCAAGTGGATGTAAAGTCTAAATAGACCATAAACAAATAATAATCCAAAACTAACCTCATATGGCTACCATCCCCTTCCTTATATATAATATGAGCTTCATTTCCCTTGGCCCCACTCAATTAGTTCACTTCTTTCATGAAATCCCTATCCCTCCAAAACTGTGTTATTCCTCAATTAATCTCCACTCCTCCATAACAACGTTGTTGACTTGGTAAAATTTGACTAAATCAACATGATCCAGCCCCTGTTCACACTTAGAGAAGCTTTATTTAGCTACTAAAAAGGTCTCCTTTCACGCTTGAAGTGTTTTTATTGCTGCTCAAGAGACTTATGGGCCTCCCCACCCACTTATTCACCTACCTAGTGATAAAACAAACTAGAATATTCCATTTAGTTTAAGGCTAAATTTTTGGAATATTACAGTCCTCCCCTCAAAAATGTTGCTTGTCCTCAAGGAACTATATAGGGAAAGAAAAAATTCCTCCCCTCATCCTCTTATGGCCTCCTCATCAATAGTCCCCACAACTGCTCAAGATGATCTGTAATAAGTCTTCCCTCCAATGGTTCCTCCCAAGTATGCAAAACCCAATGGTTCACATCATGAAAAGGTGGAAGGTGTAAGTGGAAACCTTCTTGCTGTCCAATGGCCTCCTCAAGGTAGGAGTGATGAAAAACATGGGGAACCTCATTCCCAATGAGAGACTCCCATATCCATGCTATCATCCAAACAATTATCCATCCTAGGTATCTCATCAAAGAAATCCTCAACCCTCGGTTTGTGCAATGCATTGGGGCTGTACGGAGAGATGAAATTTTTGCACCCAATTTGTTTCTCTCTCCATTTATGGTAAGTATGGGGTTTTTTCTGATCTTTGGCTGAAATTTCATGGCCTCCAAGAATGGCCCAAGTTACCCCACCAAACAAAACATCCATGAAGTGCCCCCTCCAAAAACTCAAGTTCTCCAAATGGCTCCTCCCACATGAATAAAAGAGATGTAGTGTGGAAATCATGATTTGCGCATTGTTTCTCCTAAAACATAAAACATGTAAAGTAGGGATAATCATACTCTGAATGGGAACCTTAAACTTTTGTGCCACTCTCCCAACAAAGCTTCCCATAAACATAAGAACATCACCAAAATATGGAAGCAAAAACCAATAAAAAAAAGTTGCCATATGACAACCGGGAGGTGGATCATAGTTCCACATATGGAACCAGTGCAGTGCATTCCCTACCTACCTCAAATAAAAGAATAACAAGTTTCATTCCAACCACTTTTTTGCTGCCATAATCATCCTACAAGATAGGATCATGAAGGTATAATTTGGTGTCAATGGTGCACACCAAGAATCCTATGGCTTCCCCCACAAACCACCAATAGAATAGCCAACATCAATGCTACAATTGGCCTCAAGTACATCATAATATAGTATAAAAGAAGGGATAATCCTCCTTGGTACAACATGCTTCTCATATAAAGTAAAGGAGTACAAATCAGAATGCATAAATGTAGCTTATCTACTATGTACTCTAGTCATTGAGCTGAAATGGCTCAACTTAAAGCTATCCCTCACTCTCCATGAATAAGGAAGTGTCTATGACAACCTCTCTAGGCTATGCATCTCTCCGTATGCTGATATATATCCTGCTGGATGCCCTCCCAAGTGAACTCCTCCATCAAAGAATGAAATGCATCAAAGTGCATGGAAAGAAAGTCCACATGTGTTGCATGTAGTAGCTTCTTCTTGAGCTCAGAAAATCTAGTCAAGAAGACTCTTCCATACAAATATATGACCTCATCAACCACCATGTATCTATCATCTCTCTCTGGGTCATCAAGAATCATGTAGGCACCAAGATCCTTGAAGTACTCTACCAAAAGTTGAGACCTCTAATATGGATCATCCCTCCTAAGAGACGACGCTAAAGATCTGCAATGTGAAGCTCCCCATATGATTTTGTCTTCTCCTTTAAAATACCCCATGCCAAAGTCATCCTCCAAAGTGCTACCATGCCCATCATGTAGCTGCTCATGCTCAAGTAGCAGTGGTGGCCTTTGGAAGTTGGTCTCCCATGAGAAGCTACTATCCAAAAATAACCTCCTGACCTTGGCCAATGTAAGCATGAGTGGCCTCCATCTACTCCAATGTATGGAGGATTCCTTCCTCAAGGGAAGTGCCCTTTGTTTCTCCAAACCCCTTGAGCAGGTCCCTTACACCATAGTGGTTCCATCCCCCATCATTGCAGCAACTTCTGTCAGCGCGGAATATGTAGTGAGAGTGGGTAATGTTGAAAATGGGAGAATGTATCCCTCCTCCTTGAGTCTACCCCAGACTCTCTGTGTTGTAATAGACCCCTCCAAAGTGTCCACCCCTCCGAGATCTAAGAGTTGTGCAAACCCATGTGAAGCATCTCTCATCATCCCCTAGTCTGGTGGTCTCCCTGGTGGAATGCCTCTCTGTAGTGAGACATCAATGTCAAGAGTAGACTGCTCATATGGATGGAAAAATTTGTCCCAGTTCCCACTGTGAAAATCATTCTGCCTCTTCTGTGCATCAACCTTCTGAAATAGATAGGGGTGTGTGCTCTTCATAATGTAATTTTGGTCATCCTCCCTACCTTCTCCTTCCATCTGCAAGGTTTCACAATCATGTTGTTCATTGATTGTGCCTTTTCCTCCATATATGAAATCTTCAGGAACTTCTTGCAATGATACAAGAATTCCTCTTGTTGGAGAAAGTGCTCCCTCTACCTCTACATGAGGTTCTAGATATGTTCTAGATATGATAGTGTTGTTTCCCCCAGACTTCTCATCTTCTTCAATATGAATGGGAGTCACTTTCTCAATAAGAGGATCCTGTTTTGAAAAAGGGATCTTCATGCCCTCCTATCCAAGAATAGGAGACATAGATCTTGCCTCTAACAAAGTATTATGCAAGATTTGAGCCTCTTCAACATTTTTATAAAATGGAGTTGAGTTTATAGGTCCTTTCAACCCATGCAAAAGTTTGGTTTGTTTTGGTTTTTTTAACTCCATCAAAGGTGTTTCGGAATGTTTCTCATCAAATATTTCCACTATTCCCCTAGTGAAACTTGCATAAGAAGAATTATTTGCATTTATTAATGAAAATGACTCAAATATCCACCAAGCATAGGCCTTACCTTCAAAGTGTAGCACTACAACTTTAATGGCTTTAATCTCTGAAAATTGGTGTTGCTACAAATAGATGTCTAGCTCTTCCACCCAAGCCCTAGCTGAACATTGAGGTGAACCATCAAAAGTATATAGAAAGAATATACTCAAATAATGATGCTTTCTCCTCACCACCTTGATCTTGCAAAACTATTGGAAGGTGATGTGATCTCTAAACCTCTTAGTTTGAGATTCATATTCCCGCAAATAAACACTAAGAGCTTCCCTCCTAGGCATTTCTTCTTCTACCATCTCTCTCATAGTAGATCTAAGCATTTAACTGAGCTGTGAATCAGAGTGTGTGGCTGCATGCTCACACTCATCAAGTGAAAATCTAGAGTTTGCTTTAGATCCAAACTCCTTTGGAGATTCTCTCTCCCTTCTCATCTTCTTGAGATCTCCTTTAATGCTCGCATGGTTTGAAAGAGAAGCATTGAGAGCTCCTCCTCCATTATTCCTCCAAATAATGGAGTATTATTTTTATTTTTATTTTCTGTACATATCTTCTTCTTATTCTCCCGATAGCATAATGGTCGTAGATCCACAAAGCCGAGCCAAGATTATTCTCTAATACCACTCGTAATATCCAAAAATGGGGAAGCAACAATATATAAACATAAAACTGGAAATAACAGTGTAAATCAACTCATGAACATTGGAGACCAATATGGAGATAGATCATCATGTATTATATCATAAAATCCATACATAATAGTGAGGCATGAAACATGTACAATGAGGGAACAAGCCTCCCATAAGCAATCACTCCTAAAACTGAACTGCTACTACAATACAAAATGCCGGAAGACTGCTACAACGCAGTTATAAACACAATTCTACATAAAAATAATGTACAAAATATGTAGGGTTTTTATATGCCTCAAAATATATGCCCAATACAGATCTAGGCTTAATACAAACTCCTACAAAGAACCTGGAAAGGGTTTTCATAAATACACCCTATACAAGATGGGATCTAAAGCCTTAGGGCTGAAGATTCACTGAAAACTGAATCACATGAGTGTATAAGGCTGAAATATATCATATCTGATGTAGATCACCTCAAATGTCTCCTCCCATGAAAGGTTGATCCCTTCAATCACAATAAAACACTCTAAAGGAGCCACAAGATCCCTCACTAAAAATTTCCCTCAAAATAATGCAATTCCTAGCTGGAACAACGTTGGAAATGATGGGAAATAGCTGGTCTGGTTCCAAAGATCTGAAATAAGTCTAAGAGCCCTCCAAACTGATCTCCCAAGAGAGGGAATCCTTCCTCCAATAAGAAACTAGTTCAGAAAGTGGGTTTCTAAACCCTCCACTGCAACAACCTGCAACATAGCACAATAACCTGGAGAAAATGCGCTGATGAAGAAAGTTGTAGCTTGGCTAGAAAACATGAATGTGGAAATGAATGCAATTCTCTCCCAAGAGGCCTCTCAAGGGAAGAGGTGGGATTCCCGCTCGGGAACCCCGATCCTAAACAACACAACAACCCTGCTAAACAGCAAGTGGATGTAAAGTCTAAATAGACCATAAACAAATAATAATCCAAAACTAACCTCATATGGCTACCATCCCCTTCCTTATATATAATATGAGCTTCATTTCCCTTGGCCCCACTCAATTAGTTCACTTCTTTCATGAAATCCCTATCCCTCCAAAACTGTGTTATTCCTCAATTAATCTCCACTCCTCCATAACAACGTTGTTGACTTGGTAAAATTTGACTAAATCAACATGATCCAGCCCGTTCATACTCGGAGTGAGATTTATTTAGCCGTTGAAAAGGTCTCCTTTCACACTTGAAGTGTTTGCATTTCCGCTTAGGATACTTATGGGCTCTTCTACCCCACTTATTCACCTACCTAGTGATAAAACAAACTATAATATTCCATTTAGTCAAGGCTGAATTTTTGGAATAGATATATGTAGCATATTACACGTCCAATTGTAGAGATCCCTGTAATTTTGCTCCCCATGAGTGAGATGAGAGCATTCCATACGTTAGGTGGGATATCAGCTACTACAATTTCCATGAGTATGCTTTTACCAGCATATTGAACTAATGTGACACACAAATATTTAATCAATCCTAAACATTTCACTTTTCTTGAATCAAATGAAAAGAGATCTTTGTAAGGCCTAGTGATATCTAAGCTAGGGTGAAATTATGTGCACTAAGCATGCATATGTCCTAGATCCACCTGATCTCACACTATTTAACTTTATGCAAGATACTGAATCTATTCCACTTGTTAATATTTTGCGGAAAAATTAATTGCACACACATGTGAAGCATAAACAAAAATAATCAATCGCACATAACACAGTTTTTAACCGGGAAAGCCTAAAGCTGAAATCCCCAAATATATATTATGTAACATGGAGATCATATGACAATCTCATACAAACACACAAAGCTTATCACAAGCTCTCAGTATAGTACAATCATCATACACTATACAGGCCTAATCTTGCAAATCAATGCACCGATCTTAGCCACCTGCTAGCCTGCCTCCACTGCAAATTCTCTGCTGAAGAATAGCTCTGAATGAATTCAAATTACTCTTGGATTGACTGCGCAATCCTCATTGGCATCTCCACTGTGTGTTGGATGAAATCAATGCATCACTAATAGTCACAATAGATAGTCTATCTTGCCCTTTCACCTATCTCTCCATTGGTCCCCACTAAAACTGCCATGCACTGTAGTTAAATGATGTATTGTTCAGTTGATTAATGAGTTATTATTTGTGAACTAATTAAATAATTAATTCACTCCACTCACACTATTGTATCAATCAGTTAGACTAGATACAACTAGCTCAACTGAGTCTAACTCAGTTAAACTAAATACAACTCCATAACTACTTCTTCCAACTGTGTCATAACTCTGCCACTTGAGTTCTAACTGAGTCCTCCATGCATTAGCTCCAATAAACCCTTAAGAATATCCCAATTCCTTCTGTCAGCTGATGTTCCACATCTGTGCACTGAACTGAAGTGCTCCAAGAGAATAAGTTGCTATTTAGAGTCCGATTATTATTAAGAGCTAATAATAATCGACATGCATCTATTTTTATATTGACAATTTATATAAATATCTCTATTTAGTATTCTAAAAATAGAATTTCATATATTTTTCCAACTTGACCAACCATCCACAAATAACATCTTGCAACTCATAGAATATGATCGACATGTCTAAAAATAGACATAGTCTAAAAATAGAATTGCGCAAAAAATAGCCTGCAGGCCCACTTAGTGAAGGCGACTTCTTTCCACTAAGCTCATCATCTTGTTGCAATCTCAACACTCCCTCTCAAAAAGATAAGGATTATCTGCCACCCCTATCCTGCCCTTGTAGTATTCGAATTTTCTCCCGGTGAGCGCCT
>JAXQQM020070549.1:0-10894 GCA_034641835.2 Pinus albicaulis
ATAATCTTGATGAAAGGTTTTAAAAAGCTCATGTATGTGTTAAACTGGCTCACCCCCCCCCCCTCTCAGTTTAACTAAGGATTCAACAATGTACTGATTGATTTAAATGACAAGACTGATTATTTGCATAGCCATGTATACTTAACTTTCTTTTCAGGAATTTAGCTACGAAACTATGCACATTCTGCATCTAAACATCAATTCTGTAGCTGAAAAACTTCATTGTTTCACCAAAATTTTAAATTAGCCCAACTTTCTCATCCGAAATCGGATTTCGATGATTCAAGAATCATTGGAAAGATATCGACCAGATCTACGAAAACTATCATCAAAGTTTGAAACATCAAAAAATGAAGAAATTGCTGAAAATACGCAATAGGTAATTTGAGGCACTAATTTCGAAACAGGTATAAATTCTTTTGGTTTTCCTTTGTGAACTTGTTTTATTAGTACCAATTCTCTGTTTTTTTGTGCAAATTTCATAACTAGACAGATTGATCACCTCTCTCTTTTTATAATCTTACATTCCATTGCAGAAGAAGTACTAGTTTTATTTTGCAGGTTCCAGGAGGAATGGAAGATGACTACAAGCGAATAGTGTCTCTCTCAAAGACAATATTTCTTTTACAAAAATATGTTCAGCAAAAAAAAAAAGAACATCAATGCATGAGCACATGCTAATGCAAATCAGATCCAACACTTGCAAGCCTTTCAGATGCCAGTGTCTCCATTACATCCATGCTTCCTCAGTGAAAAAAACATTTACCTCATTTCCCTTTACATTCACTATTGCATTTCTACTTAGTCATTTATTTAAATCCTCATACCATTTTCCCTCACTACTCATTGTTTTTTCCCAGTCATTATATTTTCCTACCCTGCTTTCACTAACCTAGGAATAAAATCATTCAGCTACTCTACAAAGCTGATTCATTTCATTTCCATTTTCATTCTGTCAAACAAGCCTTGATCCACTGCAAAAATTTTCATCCATAGTCCTTCAAAAATTATTCTTTCATGCTCACATTAGATGATGGAGAATTCCTAAAGGCCTCCCTTCTAACAAGTCTTGGCCTGTCAACATCAACGTATTATCTAGGTCCAAGACTAGAGTCCTTATTAGTACCTTGAGGCTTGTATGCGTTAATGACAAGTTCTCTCGCTGACAATAATGGGAATACATCAATGTCCCTTGATCATTAGATCTTGCAAGTGGCTCGACATCATCCCTTATATTCGCAAGATGTACTCAGGTACCTTGGCACGCATTGACATTAATGGTGATTTTGCCTCACATTGGTTAACGACATTTATCAATGGTCGGTAATCCAATGAATTCTCTTCATGCTCGACATCAACACATTTATTTAGATGACTAGAATTGTACCATCGTATTTTGTAATGATTGAAGACTATATCATTTTAGCAGTTTGCAACAGGAATCAATTTGTATCAATAGCAATAAAGATCCCAATCTTATCATCAACACAAAGAGAACAAAGAAGCAGATCAAATTCATTTGTTTTACATACTTCATGATCCAACAACATCAATAGCCACACTCTTCAGTACACACATGCAACTCATCCATTTCCAAAGGGTAAGTTAAGGTATGTCATTTTCTAACTTTTTACCATAGAATTCTTTGAAAAGCTAGAATGATAATTTTTGGAAAAAACAATTATTTTCATCATTTCTTTACCAATACCATTAGTTGGGGGGGGGGGGGTACATTCATTTTCATATTTTGCCACATTCATATCACATTCAAAATCCCACATACTTTCAAAAGATATTAAATATTACATTATTATTATGAGCATACAATGGCTTTTCAAAAGTACTTAAAATATAATTAGATACAAACACAATCATGGTTGTCACATAAGAACCAATCATGATGCAATCCAATAGAAATATACTTTGCAACAATAATCAAAGTATCATTATGCAAAGTTCAAAGATCAAAATTGAATGCAACAACAAAATATGGTTGAAACACAAGAATCAACCATGTCGCAATTCAACTAAAATACTTTGCAGAAGTATGAAGTTATCAAATGATATCATGCAAAGTTAAGCCAAAGCTCAAAGGATCAAAATGAATTAATGTAATAGATTGCATGAGGACATGCAATAGCTTCAGTTGGAGGGTATGTTGGGCCTTGAAATTGTCATTTACTTCCATTACATTTTCACTCATATTCCCATATTATCACCTTCACTCCACCTCCATTTCACTACATTTACCTTACCATTGTCATTATTGGGTTACATTTATGTTTTTCCAAACTTTATTAATTCCTAGTATTTTCAAGTGAATTTATGGTTAAAAATTAGAAAATAATATGCACATACTTATAACTAACAAGTGGAATGAGTTTTTTGTCATGTGTAGGTAAAAAAGAAGCTTCTAGAAGGGTCTTATGTGGATTCCTAAGGCCAAATTCGAATTTGAATGGAAAAGATCATGGGATCATAAGGATATGTGTCTCATTTCCTATTTGTATTATAACTCTAAGAAGACATGTGCCTTATCACTTCCTATTTGGATTGTAACTCTAGATATATAGGGAGAGATTCATGGACTCTCATTAATGAGATAGCTTCTCATATTTTGTATAAATAGGGGAAGCTTTCTCCTATCAAATCATGTGTAAAATTGGAGTTATGCTCAAGCTTTGAATACAGAATTAGATTGTGGCACCTTACTCATGAATGTTTCTTCATTTTGACTTGGTTTTGCTTACATATGGAGCATCTCGATTTACCATCTCTCATACTTTTAGATCAGCTACCTAAAATGTGTGAGATTTACTTGCTTTTATAGATTAAATTTCATTTTCTTTCTTAGTATTAGTTTTAGAATGTCTGTGTAATCTTTGCTTTTCTAAAAACTTTTCAATAGGAAATATTTATCTATTTTCCAATTGGATTAAGTTTGAGGCAATAGAGCTCATAGTTATTGAGTTTCCTTTCATGTTTTGTTATTTATTTTCTTAGATCAAACTATCAATTCATTGTATAATTAAATAAAAGATCAAGCCAAAAAGGTGACTTGTCATACTTCCAAATTAGGTGATTGAATGTTCAACCTATGCAATCATTGAGCTTTACTTTTACATGTTTTTACATTGTTTTAGATTAAGATCCTGATCAGTTGTAAAATTGGAAAGGTCAAGCCAAGAAGGTGACTTGTCATACTTTCAAATTGGGTGATTGAATGTTCAACCTATGCAATCATTGAGCTTTACTTTTACATGCTTTTACATTGTTTCTGGATTTAGATCCTCATTCAATTGTAATATTGGGTGTTCTTAAAGATCATTTCAAGAAGGTGATTTTATCATATTTCTAAATGCTTGAATACCTAACTTATGCAATTATTGAGTTTTCTCTTTGCATGCTTTAATTTATTTCCTAGATTTAAAGACTAAAGTATAATTGGTTGCTTATCATCTCAAGAGGGTGATTCTATCGTACTTCCATATTGGATGTTGGAGTGATTGAACATACCTTAGTTGTTTTTCTTTACATGATTTGAAATGCTTTCTTAGATTAAAATTTCAATTCCTACAAGTGTGATTGCGCGCTATATTTTCTTTTGAATTTGTTTTCTTTATTTTCATTACTTGATTTCATATGTTAGTTGAATTTCATTTTCATTATTTTATTTTGTATATTAGATGAATTGGTTTTCGTTATTCTGTAGTTAGATTGATCTAAACTAAAAGATAATTTCTACTTTTATATAGTCACGGGCATGCTTCACAAACACAAAACCCTACGGTTGACAACTAAATGAAGTGAAATTCTTTTTCCCAACACAAAGAATAATGCAGCTCCTCCTTGCATAAGAATGTCTCAACCTCTTCTCAATGTATCTACTCGGAAGAGAGATTATATGACCTTGAAATTCAGCAGCTTTGATTGGGATGGGTGACCTAAGCTTGACATGATTCAACGTGGGCACCAAAAAATCGAAAGGTTTTCATTTTGGTGTGCATTGTGTTGTATCTTCAGAGACAATTCCTTGGATGTGGAAGGAATCTGTGTTTAAGACATTTTTTTTTTAAATGTGTCAAAAAAGTAATTATGTCAGGTGGTCTTCATTCAGTCCCTTTGGAAACTAATTATCTAAAACTCTTAATAATATGGTATAGTGAAAGACTCTACAATGCCATTAACTACTAATATCTGAATGGAAAAGAAGAACCATAGAAGAAACTCAAAATGATATGCTATAACACAGAATCTACCACTTTAAATTTCAGAATGAATTTATGGAGAGAGAGGAAACTCAAAATAATATGTTGTAAACACAGAATTTATTACTTTTAAGTTCCAGAGAGAATTTGTGAAGGGAGAGGAGTTGGAGTGAAGGAGCTTAAATTAAGTTTATTCAACTCTTACGCACAGATGTAATTAAGAGACCAGAAACTACTTTAATTCACTTCATTTTAGGAAGAAGGGACACAAAATGGCATAGGAAAAATGAATCACCATCAAAAGTTGTAGGAAACTTGATGCTTCTTTCATTAATTCCTCATAAATACCAAATTTTTAGTCTTCTAGAGGTCCAAAACTCGGAACCCTTGGTATTTCTTTCTGCCTTGCTTAAATACATCAAAAACAGTTCGTAACTGCTAGAATTTCTTGAACTGCTTCGACTACCTAAATTTTTAAAACTACTTATTACATTGCAATTGAGGACATCACTATAGATTCGATCTTAATAAACAAAGAAAACAAATTAAAAATTGAAATATTATTCTTTTTGTTGAATTTTATTTGTTGCTGATGCGTCTCCCTAAAGTGTTTATGTGTCTCCCTGACAGATCGAACATCCTTGCCCTGCATTTCTTCCAGAGCTCAATATTTGTATTTTCTACTTGTTGTCATTTATTTTCTCTTTCAGATGTGGTATTCGACCAATTCTTCAATGATGCCTCTTTTCCCGACTTGACCCAGCTATTTTGTTTCCAACAGTTCCACTATATGCTCCTTTTTCCTGACTCTGCCTCTTCTTCTTGTGCCTATAGCATTCAGTCTTCCATTTATTTACAAGGCGCCACCGCATACAATGATGTTCTATACGAGGTCGGGCGTTACCTGAGTCTACTGCCCGCTTTCACATTTCTTCATAAAACAATGCAACTACAAATAATCCTAGACTTTAAATAATTTATAATTAACCTTTGAATGGCATCATGTCCGCCTTTCCATATTATTTCGGCCTTCGATATTTATAACATATTCCTTAGCACCATTCCTCCTGAGCTTTGCGATTTGCAATGTGCGATGTGCGAGAGGGTCCCATGGCCAGACTTAAATACTTTAGATCAAGCTCCGAACTATATCGCATCTGGCCCTTGTAGCGCATTTCTCATTCTGGAGATTCAACTTTGTTTTATTCCTCTTGATCGTTGCGATTGTGATTTGTGATATGTGGGTGGGCTTTCCACATGTGATTGCGCTTAAGCCTCCGAACATTGTTCTTCATGTATATTTTCACGACTCGACCCTGACCTGTGTGCAATGTTCTAAACGCATCAATCAGCCCAATTCTTGAACTGCTCTACACGCGAATAACTCTGATTCGACTCGCCTTCACATCTTTGCACATAATGTTAATACATCAACATATAAATCAAAAGTTCTTTTTCGATATACAAAATTTTTACATTTTCTAACATATATGATTTTTTGGTGTTTTGAGAAATATTTCTAAAGTAAATGCAAATGAGCCACAACATCTTGCTCCACCTGAGGACAGTGATTTTTTCCATGAATGCGCTAAGAACCACTGATTAGTGCCTTATCCATTGGGCAAGGAGTCAAATATTTCTTGGTGACATATGAACAATGAGAAATCCAGTATTTACAATGGTGGAATGATGACTTTTAATGCTCAATATATGGCTTCAAATACTGCCCATTCATAGGCAACTGCAAAGATTCTCCATCTAAATCTTCTAGGATGAAATTATTGTTTGATCTGGCTTCATAAATTCTGTACGGACCATACAAGAGAGGGTCAAACTTACCATGCTTTCCTTTATCCTCCCTTCTAATGTCCCATCTTAATACTAAATACCCTGCTTGGAAGAGGATTTCTTTTGACTTTCTGTCAAATATGGATTTCATCTTTGCTTGATAATAAATCAAGCTATCTCTAACTTTGTTTCTGTTTCCACTTGATTCAATCACTTTGTTCAATCTTCTCACTAGAACATTAGGTTCTTCATGAGCTTCTTGAAGGAAAGAAATAACTAGCTTGGCCAACTGAGTAGGAAGTAGTGCCTAAGTTCCATAAACCAATTCATAGGGTGACTTTCCAGTAGACCTCTTGGTGGTTACTCAAACTGCCCAAGGAGCAAACTTCAACTTTGAATTTCAGTCTTTCTGATTTTTAGTGATTGTCTTCTTCAAAATCCTAACCAAGGTCTTGTTTGAAGATTCTACCAACCCATTCCCTTGTGGATGACATGTTGTGTAATGTGACAAGATTACATTATATGTTTGGAAAAAATTAATGAATCAAGAAGAATTAAATACCTGAGCATTATCAGTTACAATCTTGATTGGACAGCCAAACCTACTGAAGATGTTCTCCTCCAGAAACTTCATCACCACTTGGTCATTTGCTTTCTTGGTGGGGATTGCTTCAACCCACTTTGTGAGGTAATCAGTGGCAGTTAGAATCATTTGAACTTCCAACTTGATGGTGGATTGATCTCTCCAATAAAATACAGCCCCCACTACCTGAAGGGATCTTCTATGAATACAGGGATAAGAAGTAATGGAGCAAGTCTTTTCTTCCCAGCAAAAAACTGACATTTCTGACAACTTCTGACCAATCTATGTACATCTGCAAATAGGGTGGGCCAATAGAAACCTCACTTGAGGATTTTATAGGTTGTCACCTTCCAACTATAATGTCCTACACATATAATTTCCTAATATTCCTTGATAACCTCAATGGATTCACCTTCAGTTAAACACAACAGCAAAATACTAGCAGGATATTTCCAGTACAACTTCACTTCTACTATGACATAAGGCTGAGATTTAAGCTTTAGAGCTCTGTATTTGGTTCTATTCAGTGAAGATGGGAAAGAAAATAAACACAGGTAATGAAAAACATCTTTATACCAATATGAACAAAAAAATTTGTATTGAACAACTATTTTGGGCTTATTCTAACCTTCTTCATTGTCAGCTCCATCCACTGGTGCCAAGAGATTAATTCCCAATGCTTGAAAATTTGTTTCTATTAGAAAATTTGCTAAACCCCATCCTTTGATTAACTTGGTGGGTTTTTGGTCCAAATCATACTCCTGGATTTTAGCTATCCATTTTCCTCTTTTTTCTTCAACATCACTTTGAACCAACAAATCCTTGACAACGGAATTAGGTACATAAGCGGTTATTTGGGATTGTAGCACATAAGTCCTGAAGGCTCTGAGTGCTTTGACCAATGAATACACTTGTTTGTCCAAAATTTCATATTTGACCTCAGCATCTCTGAGAACTTTTCTGAAGAATGCCACTGGATGTTCCTTACTATCCTCATTTCTTTGTAATAGTACAACAACAATAGTAGTGGGGGAAGCAAATGAAAATATTTGAAATACCTTTTGATAATCAAGACTTATTAAAATAGGAGATTCCTGGAGTGCTTATTTTATTCTGGAAGATGCTTCTCTTGCTTCTTTATCCCACCTTACTTTTGTGTTTTTCTTCAACATGTCAGTTATATTTCTCATAATCTTAGCATAATTTGGTACAAATATTTTTAGAAAGTTTATTTTCCAAAAAATCTCCGAATATATTTCTTTCTTCTGGGTAAAGGAATGGCTTGAATTTCCTCCACCCTTACTGGATCATTCTTTACCCCTTGTTTTGAAACTATGTGACCCGATAATTTACTTTCCTCCAAGGCAAAAAAATATTTTTTGGGATTTAGTGACAGACCATACTTCCTACACTTTTCAAAATTTCTTTGCAAATGTTCCAGTTGTTCATCATCTAATCCTGAAAAAATAGTTACATCATCCAAATATATAACCACATACTTGTCTTCAACAAACGCTATGTCCATGTCCCTCTGAAAATTTGCACTTGCATTCATAAGGCCAAATGGAATCCTTGCATACGTGAAGGTGCCCCAAGGGGTTGTGAAAGTTGTCTTTTTCTGATCTTCCTAATCCATTGCCACTTGATTATATCCAGAGGATCCATCAACCATAGACATCATATAAGCTCATGTCACCTTCTATAATACATAATCCAATTTAGGTAAAGGATAATTATCCTTTAGAGATGCTTTGTTCAAATTCCTGAATTCCACACACAATATTATCTCTCCATTTTTCTTCCTCAGAGGAACTAGATTAGAAACCCAATCCAAATATCTGAGAGGGAATATGATTTTTTCTTGCAGTAATTTCGTCACTTCTTTTTCAATTGGAGCCAACGATAATGGATTAATCAGTCTGAGCTTTTGTCTGTGTGGTTTAATTTCTCCTTTCAATGGGATCTTATGTTGTATTATGTTTTTATCATATGTTTTCAATTCTTTATATGACCAAGCAAACACATCCATATACTTTTTAAAGAGATCAATATATATTTCTTTATAATTTTTGGGAACACCTTTGAATAATTTCACCATTTTTGGCTCATGCTGAGTTCCCAAATTACAATCTTCCATATCTTCCTCTTGATGTATTTTCTTTGAATCAACAGCAACATCATTTGAATCAAACAGTCTCTCAAGAGGAACCAAACCTTTAGGGAGTAAACTATCTTTCAACTGAATAATATTCTGATCACCTATTGAATTTTTGAAATGTCTTACAGTTGTTTTCTTTCTCGGTTTGTTCTTCTTCTTGATCTATCTCAGCATCTTCAAAGTTTCCAATCATTTTCAAGAAATGATTTATCTTCTCATCATCTTCAAACACCTGCCAATGTTTCACATCATCGGGAATAGAGGGTCTATGTCTAATTTCAATATCATACATTAACCTTGGATTCATAGGTGGCTTGAAGGTGCTAGCTGCAACTGCTAAAGAATCTACCAATCTATTCTCCTCCCTCAGAATAAAATAAAGATTGAAGGCTTCAAAATAGTTCTCTATCAGATCCTAAACTTCATTCCTATATGATCTTAATCTCGAATGCTTGGTTTGACAATGATTTTTAATCTGTCTTATTATCAATTCAAAGTCACCAAAAATTGAAATACATTGAACTCCCATATGTTTAGCAGCTTGAACACTAATGATAAAGGCCTCATACTCAACTACATTGTTTGTTGAATCAAACTCTAACTTGAAATAAAAAGGCATGAGGTTACCTTCTAGCAATATCAGCAAGAATCTAGCTCCTGCGCCTTCCTTGGAGTAGGCACCATCAAAGTAGCATTTCCAAATCTTTTTTGAGTGCAACTCATTATTTACAACTACTGAAG
This sequence comes from Pinus albicaulis, assembly GCA_034641835.2. Lineage (NCBI taxonomy): Eukaryota > Viridiplantae > Streptophyta > Pinopsida > Pinales > Pinaceae > Pinus > Pinus albicaulis. The sequence goes on from JAXQQM020070549.1 coordinate 9,479, forward strand.
AGATTTTCTTCCTTGTGTCTTCAGCGAATTTTGCATCTTCATGCAACATGAAACATGAAATATCTTATGTTTTTCGACTATAAATAGGGGAATTTCCTGCATCTTTCTTGGTAGTGGTCTTCACGAACCTTGTTTCCCTGTACAATCTCCTATCTTCCCCATTAAAAACAAGAATGATAGCATAAGTGAAATCTAATTTTAGAACACCTCCCAAATTTTCTCCCCAAGATCTTGACAGGAGCATTCCAAACCTGGCTAGAATGTCATCAATAACTACATCCATGACTATACTCTTTACTAGAATTTGTCCCAAAGAAACTACTACATCTTTAATTAACCCAACACATTTCACCCTTTTGGAATCAAATGAATACAGATCCCTGGAGGGTTTGGTAATTTGCAAGTTTAGTTCCCTCATAACAGACAATGGCATGATATTATGGGATGCACCTGAGTCCAACATAGAATTATGGAGAGTAAAATTGTGAAGCAACAGAGAAATATAGAATGGTGGAACAGAAGGGTATACTTCTTCTACAGGAGGACCAAAGGTGACCACTGGTTTTTCTTCTTTTAAGTTCACAATTTCACTTATATATTCAATCTGTGTGAGATTAATAAATTCTGAAATTTCTTTCTTGCAGATTTGTATTTTAGCTAATTCTAGAAGAGGTACCTAGATTTTTACCTTCTCCAACTCTTTTGTCAAACTGAAAGCATGAGTTTGTTTAACATTCTTTTCAAGTTATTCTTCACTCTTTCTAGAATTTTCTGCTTGTTCGGGTACAGGAACAACTCTCTCCAAAATATTAGTATCAACTGATTTGATTTGGGAAGGTTCACCATGCTGCACATCTGTTCTATTAACTAACTTTACAGGTTGCTTCCCATTATTGACTTGTTTTATAGGGTCCTTTTGTTGTGGAGTTTCCATTGGAGGAGGAATAAAATCTTCTTGTTCACCTTCATTATCCTACACTCTAGATCCCTTTATAGACCTTCAATCATACTTTTTATGTAACTCAGCTTGCATGAAATCTACGAGTTTCCTACAGTATTCATCCATTTCATCTTGATCAACATAAAATTTATCTTCAACATATTCTCCCTCACAATCTTCCTCTTCATCCTCTTCTATTGTGTACATAGAAGATATCTGATCTTGAGCTTCCTTCTCGTCATATTCTGCTGACTCTTTGGGTGTTTCTTCTATAGACAATGCTGCTTGAACCTGGTCTTAATATTTTCTTTCCCTCTATAAAATTTGTAGGTGATGTCTTCTGAATTGAGGGTTAAATCCTCCTCGGTTTTGTTGTAATTGCGTTGGGAGTTTTCGCTTTCCAATTCCATCTTAACTAGCCTATTTGACAAATTTTTTATCACCTTTGTCATATCTTCAATTCTTTGATCTTTTGA
>JAXQQM020090133.1:0-36677 GCA_034641835.2 Pinus albicaulis
AAATACAAGGAAGCGAGCCCACAATCAAGATGCCCATCAGAAGGAGCACTAGAATAATGCCTCCAAAGGGAGGAGCTCCAAACACCCCCAATAGTAAGTAATGTGTATCATCTCTTGGAATTGCAGAGGTTTAGGGAATCCATCGAAAGCCAAAGTTGTCAAGGACCTCATGAAAACGGAACCAACAGATATCCTCTTGCTCCAAGTGACAAAAATTGAAGGGGAAACCCTTCTTGAGATTAGCAAAAAATAAATGGCAGAAGAATGCAGGTAAAGAAGTAAGTTCAAGGGATTCCTCATGAGGAATTGCCACCTTGTGGAAGGAGGACCAGTTTACTCTTGTCAATTTCTTTGAAACTTGGCACTGGATTTTCACGAAGCTAAGGCATATAGAAAGTAAGTTATCCTTTGCACTTTTCAATTTATATGTTCTGATAATGTACGTAGAGAAGAAACAATGTTGGAAATTTTTAAATTCTTTTCTAGAACTCCACTCTTCAAATAATATTATCATTGTTGGATACCTTAACATATTAATGAATTTAAAAGAAAAAAGAGGAGGCAACAGTAGCAGGGATTAAATAATTCGTGTGGTCGAAGACATAGTCCTTCAATGGGATCTAATGGATTTCAAGCCAAAGAAAGGATTATACACCTGGACCAATAATAGAATAGGGTAAGAACACATCTCGGCCAGATTGGATATATTTCTTGTCCAAAGCTTAATGATATTGGAAAGGAGGATCATCTCCTCAAAAATTCTTCCTAAGCTCACTTCAGATCATAAGCCCATTCTTCTTTTGCTATAAGAGGAAGAAAATCTGGGCTCAATCCCATTCATATTTAGTCCACTTTGGAGTAGTAAAGATGGATTCCTTGATACAGTCTAAATGGCTTGGTCTACCACTGTCAATGGCTCTCCTAGTTATGTGTGGGAACATAGGTTAAAGGCCACAAATAAAGCTCTCAAGGAATGGAGAGAAAAGCTCACAATCACTCCTAACATACAAAGAAAGGAAATAGTGCAATAGTTGGAAGATCTATAGATGGAAGTGGACACCAAAGACATCACATCAGTAGAACTGGCTAAAGAAAAAACTTCCCAATGAAAATCTTATCATGCATTTCATAATCAGAGGACTATTGGAGAATTAAGTCACGTAGTATTTGGTTGAAATCCAGAGATATGAACACCTCTTATTTCCATCGCCAATTTAGAGCTCGTCTCTCCCGCAACCATATCTTAGAAATCACTACCTCTGAAGGGGAGATCTACAAAGGCATTAACCAAATTAAAGCTGTTGCTGCCTCTCATTTCCAAAATCTATACAGCAAAGGAAACGATAGCAGTGAAGAGGACATCTCAGAATTTCTCAACAACATTCCTTCATCGGTAAACAAAGACGACAATATAGCACTCACAAAACAAATCACTGAGGAAGATATCAACAATGTCATATGATCCATGGAACCTGATAAAGCCCCTGGACCTGATGGGTTTTCAATCCACTTCTATAAGATCTGCTAGGACATCATCAAAGTCGACTTGGTAAGAATTATTAAAGGATTCCTGCAAAAATCAAAGATGGGGGCCAACACCAACTCTACCTTCCTTGCATTAATTCCAAAAGAATCAAACCCTGGCACCTTCAAAAGTTTCAGACCCATCTCCCTCTGCAACGCCTCATACAATATCATTGCAAAACTCCTTGCCAATATAATTAAACCGCTCCTCGGAAGAATCATCTCCATATCGCAAGGAGAGTTTGTCAAAGGAAGACATATATTGGATAATGTCATTCAAGTTCAGGAAACCATGCACTCCATCAATCTAAGGAAGGAGAAAGGTATGTTGGTCAAGCTGGATATGGCCAATGCCTTTGATAGGTTCAATTTTTCCTTTCTCTACAGGATCCTCCTCTCCTTTGAATTTTCACAAGAATTTTTTAACTTGATTAAAGCCTGCACTAGCAACCCTTGGATAGCTCCACTAGTTAATGGGAGGCCAACCAACTAATTTCAAGCCATGAGAGGATTGAGGCAAGGCTACCCTCTCTCCCCTTTCCTATACATCCTCTTGGTGAACATGCTCAATAGAAAGTTGGAGATGGACAAGGCTGCAGGGTCTGCTCCTAGTCTTCAAATTATGAATGGGTTGGAGCCAATCAATCATGCCCTCTTTATAGATGATTCCCTGATGTTGGGCGATGTCTCCAGCAGAATTTCCTCTGCCTTTAAATCCACCCTCCAAGGCTACTGCTACATCTCTGGAGCACTGATAAATGATAGAAAAAGTATTGTCTACAGCTGGAATGTTGATGAGAATGACATCCAGAGAGTAGCATGCATTTTGGGGTTCACTGGATAGGCCAGATGGGATAAAATAAACTATTTAGGATTCCCATTAACGTTGGGCATCAATAGAAGTTCTTTGTGGGACGATGTGATAAATAAAATAAAATCTAAAATTGAATCTTGGGGAGGCCAGTGGCTCATGCATGGGGGAAATCTTACTTTGATTAAATCGGTGCTCTCTACTCGCCCAATTTACTAGCAATCATTTTTAATGGCACCCAAATCAATTTCTGGGCAGATCACCAAGATGCTGCGTGACTTTCTTTGGCACAGAGGTAAAGGGAACCAACACAAGTTCCACTTGATCAAATGGGAGACAGTGGAACATCCTTTGCGTGATGGTGGCCTCTAGATACGGGATCTCGACCATGCTAACATCTCCCTTGGATGCAATATCCTTTGGAAACTTCACATCGACACCAACCATCCAATATGTCACGTCCTCATAAAAAAAACATTAAAGGAGCAGCGCTAAGGTAGCTACAGGTAGAAAGAAATAAGAAAATCATGCAAATCTGGAACCTATGAAAAAAAGGCATAGAATTATTTCAATTACACCTGTATCTAATCCCTGACAATGGGAAAAAAGTGAATTTGTGGATAGATAGCATAATGGGCCATACGCTTCTTGTTAATTCTGTCGGCCTTGTTGAGATCCGAGAATGGTTGAATGGGAGAGGAATCCATACAGTCTATGATATCTTAGAGTGGGACGAGACAGGCAGCTGGATATCTTGGAGCTTCACCAATACTCCGGAGCATTTGTTACAACAGTTAGAAACTCTTAAAACAGAGCTCAGGGGCGCTGCCCCAGTGCACAAGCTAGCAGTTGATTCTTGGGGCTAGGGTCCCTCTAGCTCCTATTCTACTACTAAGGGTTATGTTCTTTTGCAACCTCAGCATGAAAGACCACTTCCAGCCAGCTTCTGGCTTCAGGTATTGGATCCAATGGGCCTCCCAAAAATAAGTATTTTCTTCTAGATGCTAATGCAAAAAAATATCTTAACATGTGAAAATATCTTGAAAAGAAGTATCGTTGGTCCACACAGATGTGCCCTCTGCAGGAAAGTACTTGAAACCTCATATCACCTCTTCGTTGACTGCCCTTTTGCCAATGAATTCTGGACTCTCACCCTTCATGGCCCCAATGCTTTTTTCCCCTCCCAAATCTCAGTAGTGGACCTCTTCTCCTCATGGAAGGAGCGATACCCTTTGGCCATATCCAACAAGGTTCGTTGGACCCGGGTTTGGCTCACCGTCCCTAAGATTGTCTGTTGGAAAATATGGCTTGTCAGGAATGAATAGATCTTCAATAACACTTCTTGGTCCCCCTCCACTGTAGCTGCTAAAGCCAAAGCTCTCCTCTTTGAAACATTAAGCGATCAATCCCTCAAGCCTGAAAACACTCTACTCCCTGAGGAAAAGAAATGGTTTGGGACATCCATATTCTGGCACAGGATCTAAAGTGCTGTCAAACCCCCTCTCAATCCTGAGTGGAGGTTAAGGAACACGGAAGAAAAATTTCAAAGCTAGTGGATAAAGCAGGGTAAAAAAACGGTCTTCTTTGATGGAGACTACAAAGGTAACCCCGGGACAACGGGTTCTGGCGGCCTCATTTTCTCTCCGAATGGCACTAAAAGTGAAAGCTTCAACTAGGGTCTAGGACAATGAACAAACAACCAAGCAGAAATCCTGGGCCTGATAAAAGCTTGTCAAATCACTAGAGAAAACGGATTCAGAGAGCTGCAAGCCTTCGGAGATTGAAATTTTGATAAAAAAAGATACACTCGAAAGATCAGTTTAATGATGTTGTCCTAAATAAGAGCTTACACAGGTTGAGATACATTATACTCGATTTCTCTTCTTTCAAATGCTTCCACATCCTCAGAGATTCAAACAAAGAAGTTGACAGCTATGCTAACAAAGGTTGCCTTCTCCCACATGGTGATCTTAGTATAAATGACTAAAATCCTTCACAATTTTGCATCCCGTTAATAGTTGTCCAAAAACATTGTTTATAGTCTTGTATTGATGGTTGTATTGGCCTCGGCCCAACCTAATTTCTCTATTTAATAAAAATCCTTATCCGTTTCTGTTAAAAATATATATATATATATATATTAAAAAATTCTCAATACAATAATTTTTTTATGCTTAATATTCAAAAAAGGTAAATATTTTAGAAAAATATCATCCAAAATCATGAAATTTTCAACCACAATTAGAATTATATGATTGAGAACTTGACTATTTGAATATATTACTCGTTAAAAAAAAAGAGCAAGCAAACAAACAAACAAATATAATTGGTACACTTTGCATTGAATTATGATTAAAAATGAGATTGCTAAAAAAAAATCAACTCCTAATCCTCAATAAGAAACCACTTAATTTGTATCTTACGATAGACTTACATTATCCTCGTAACATGTATTTAGTTATGTGAACTATTAGACTCATTATCCACGTAACATGTATTTAGTTATGTGAACTATTAAAGGTGGTCATAGGAAGAATGAACCATCTATCTCCTCTATTATGTGAATAAATATTGATTTTCATTTTGGCCATTTCCACTCTTTCTTGGTCTCATTTATTATTATTTATCTCTCTTAGAGACCTATATCTTTCATAATCATACGTATTATATAATATCCATCTTCCCTCTCACCAGCACTTATGTGATCTTGAGAATACTTTTCCATATTATACGGTTCTCTTATCGTATTTAGAAATACGATAATTGTTTTTGTTAGCATCGGGTTCCTTTCATTTGTGTGACTACAAGTGATACCTTAGAATTATTTCAAACCCTAGGAATGAACCGTTTTTGGGTGCACATGGTTTGTTTTATATAATCATTATTTTCTCATTCTCTTAAACTAGAATAACTCCCCGAGAAAGACTATGTGGTAATTTTCCTTAATATACTTTAGGCACGTCACATACAAAGAGGAGAGTAATATATGCTAGCTCAAACATAATAAAAACACTAATATTCCCTCTTTATAGGAGACATTTAGATCTTATCCTAATTCCTAGTTTTGCTTAATTTTGTTAGTGCATAGTTGTGTGCACATTATTTAATTATTTATGTGAAAATGAATTATTTATAAATATTAAATAACATTGTAACTATCTTTTACATATATAGATCTGAAGTTTTAGCAATTTTAAATTGGAGAATATTATATTCATTGGCTTATTGAACTAGAAATAAATGAGCATTTTGCATGTAAACATTTTAAAAATCTATAAATAAAGGACCTAGATCATAGTTGTAAAAGAAGATAGTTGGTAGAAAAATATTCAAGCACAATCCACTTTCTCTATGGATGTTTCCTTTTGATGGTTTTCCCATGTATATCCTATGTCATTTGTACATTTACTATTTTTCTATGTGTGTGTTTCCATGTGAATTTTAAAGTGTTTGGCTATGTTGAAGATGTTCAATCCAATCATCTATTTCTACCACAAACATAGGAGGTTATGTTTTAGAGATATGTTTAATTCGATGAGCTCTTTTTATCTTGTAATTATATATATTTTTATTTTTCACTTATATAGTCTTATTCTATTACTTCTCTAGGACTTTTATCTCTTCTTTGAATGAGATTATTCTTCACTAGATGATGACTAAGTATTTCCTTTAGCTCCTCCTCCTATAGTTCAATATGTAGATCATGTACCTTTAGTTTTTCCACTTCTGAAATGGTCCTAAAAAAAGGGAATCTATTGGTAATTTAGATGGTGATCCAATAGATCCTCCCAAGATTAGATCTTACTTTTGTATAGCTATTTAAACTCTATTTTTTTCAAACCAAAACTAAGGAATTTTACTAATAAAAGGTTTCAATGCAAGATCGTAGAAAAGTTGCATAAAAAAGGGCATATTTTATGTGTTTTTCTTATCAAAACATATCATGGCTATGTCTCAGCCTATTATTTTGGGAGAAACATTTACTAAAAACCAACTCTGAAATATCTAACAATATATACTAAAAAAAATTACCTAATATATTATTGTTGGTATATAAAGGTTATATTAGCACTCTAGAGTGGGAAGTAGATAGAAACAAACTTTTAGGGTTATGTCTTTGACCAAATGGATTATTAATATTTCAAGGGAGAATGTATCATTCTCAAATATTCACATAAAGCACTCTATTGTGCACATCCTGAAGTGAAGAAGATGTATGCTGACATGAATAAACTCTTCTTTTGGGTAGGAATAAAGCATGATATAGTCCATTTTGTATTCAAATTTCTTGAATTTCAACAAGTGATGGTTGATCATCACCATCCAACAGGACTCCTGCAATCGCATGACATCCCTATTTCTAAATGGGAGGTCATTTCTATGGATTTTTTTGTGGGTTTTCTGCTCACTTAACAGAGGTGCAATGATATATTGGTTGTAGTTGATAAATTTACCAAAAGTGCCCATTTTATCCCAATGAGAGACACTTATGATGTTACTGATGTGGCAAGAGTTTATCAATTTTGTTATCCGTAAATGAAAGTGACTTTATCATTGTTATTAATAAAATAGCATACCACTTAGAACTACAGGTTGGTGGTCTTTAAAAGTATAGTTTCACTATTATTATATACTTCTAGATATTTAGTTGTTAACTTATTTCTTTATATCCAAGAAAAACAAACTCATAACCAACCAAAAGCAATTTAATAACAAACACCTACTTTAAAATAAAATCTATATAGTCCACCCTACTTTAAAATCTATATAGTCAACTTCTTTTTTCTGTGCTGCTATTAAACGATATTACCAACTGACCAGATGCTTAAAGTCACTCTACAAAGAAAAAGCCCAACGATCACGCTTGTTTGCCACTGAACAAATAAAATAATAAATTTACTTTCTTGGTAAAATTCCTTTCATAACCACTAAAATACAAAAGAATTACCGAAACTGACGGCGGTTTCCACTTTCCATAATCTTCAAAAGAGTGAAGACTACTGAATTTCTTTTTTACGTGGTGGACGTCAATGTCATGCAACTCCAAAATAAAACGAATTTTTATTTTAAACTGATGTCACCCTCGACGCGGATAATGACATTGTTTAGAGAAAAAAAATTAATAGAAATTGTGAGATACAATTTGAGATATTATTGCTTTTTAGGTTTTAAATACAATGTGAGATATTATGATTTAGGTTTGAAATACAATGTGATAATACTGTAGAGGAAGACGCCAGAAAGAATGAAGAAACAATGAAGAAAAGGGGCAGGAATAGCGTTATGTTACTTGGAAGTTAGATTAGAGGTTATTATAATATAAAGTATTAGGTAAATTATGTAATTTCTTATAAAATTTTCAGAATATTTATCAATTCATCAAAAATTATAATAATTTAAAATAAAAAATAAAAAAATACACTCATTAATTACAGTCGGGGAATTAGTTCTGATGGCATTACACTCACGGGTTATCTTAGAAGAGTATAAGATACGTTCTCAGTTTGTCCTATTCTACAATTTATTTTGCCATATTTCACCATCTATTTTATATGTTAAAGGTATTTAAAGAAATTAACATCAATATCATTATTATTATTTTTTTTAGTTGTTAAAGGTATCTAAAGAAATTAACATCAACATCATTATTATTCTTTTGTTTAAGTTGTTAGGAGCTGATCGCTTGTTTAAATTGTAGCGTAGTGGGTACTAATTGATCGTGTATGTTTAGTGGAATAAAAATCTTCTAGATTAATTACACCAACTATTTTCTAGTTGAATTTCAGTTCAGCTAATTTTAAATTTTGATTTATTTCGAGGACAAATATTTAAACAATATTTCAAATTAACAAAATAAATAATACTGAACTAAAAAAATTATTAATCTATTATTAATAATAAATAAAATTTGATTAAAATAAAAATAATATATAATATTTTTTTAATTATAATTATAAAAATAATAATGATATTTTTTACATTAAATATAACAATATATTTATATTTATTTAATTTAAATGCATTTAATAATTAAAAGATCATATGTTTTTCTCTTTAAAAATATAAATTCAATTCAAAATATAAAATATATACCCAATCTAATAAGTACACAAAAATATCTTATACAAAAATAAACAACATTAAAATTTGATATAACAATTAATTTAAATACTTTAGCAACTTTAAAAATTAATAAAAATTTAATTAATATGTTTTTAATACTCTAGTTATTTTAAAATATCAAAAAAATTAATAAAAAAAATTTCAATAAATCAATTATTTTAAAAGAGTTCTTTTTTATAAGAAACAATTAATCTTAAATACTTTAGCAACTTTAAAATAACAAAAATTCAATTAATATATTTAATACTCTAGTTATTTTAGAATAAAAACAAAAAAATTAATAAAAACACAATCAATTATTTTAAAGAGTTCTTTCTATAAATTAACTAATCTTAAACAATTTTAAACTAAAATAACAAAAATTCAATTAATATATTTAATACTCTAGTTATTTTAGAATAAAAACACGATCAATTATTTTGGAAAGAACTCTTTCCGATATAAATTTAAAATAGTGTATATGGTTAAAATTTTATTTTAGTTTTTAATTATGAAAGAATGTTACGTCAAAGCACCCTACCAAGAAAATGGCCAACGATCACGCTTGTTTTCCACTGAACAAAAGTAGTGTGTTTCCTCTATTGGTAAAATTCCTTCCATAACCACTCAAATACAATAAGAATTACCAATACTGATGGCCCTTTCCACATTCCATAATCTTCCAAACGAGTGAGGACTGCGTCTCTTCTTTCTTCTTTCTTTTAAAGCTAAAATGCGCGTAGCTTTTTCTTTAGATTGATGTCACGCCTTAACCAGATGCTGTCATTGTTCAGAGATATCATTTTGATAGAAATTTTCATCTATAGGACCGGGGATTCTTCGATTTGATTTAATTAAAGCCTTTCGATCAGTAAAGCGACAAGGGCATTTTTTATTCTCTGATTTAATTTTTTTTTTTTTTTTAAATAACGACAGAGATTTGACTACTCAGTTTATGAAAATATACGTCTCTTCTTTTATGGATTCATCATTGGACCACGAATGTTATGGTGTTACGTGGATCAAATTTGTTACGAAAGGGGTGTTTTATCGTCTGTAACGTTAACGTTTTATCTGTAAATTCTTTTGGACCCCACGGCCACAACAAACAAATTACTTTATCAAAATTTCCAGCTGGAGCAACCATTTATCTTGAAAAACCTTGAATTTATCCAATCTCCTGGAACATGCATGCAACTAAAATTCTCCATGTAAAATCATGGTTTGATGCAGTTCATTTTTCTTAAGCAACTGACTTACTCCATTCCATTTTATTACAAAATATAAAAATTCTTATAACGATGTGATCGGTTCGAATAAAATCTCAGATATTATGGTTTTTTTGGGTTTGAAATACCATGTAATAATTCTGTCAAGGAAAACTCGAGATAAAGAATCAAGAAAAACAGAAAGACGGCAGGAATTATGTTTTGGTAAATCTTATTCGGGGTAATTAGATTAGCATGTTAAGTATGTGGGTTGAGGTACAATTTTTTCTATTAATCATCTTGCGGGTAGTAAATTGAGTATTTATAAGTTTATCTAAAAATTAATTATCATAGTAGCTTTCTGAAGTAACTTTTATTAGTTATCATTTTATCCGTTATCAATTCCTCTAATACCAAAAAAATATTTTTAAAATACTTCTAATTTCAAAATAAATGATCTCGGTATTTAAGAAGAAAGAGAATTGATATTGAGCAGTCCACATTTAATATATGGATAGGGTTTTTTGTGTATAATATCCTATCACGTCTGCATTTGCTATTTTTCATGATCTTATATCCATTTGCATTATATAATAGGTTTTTTTCTTCTATATGGAATTAGCACAATTACATGATATGATATAGGAAAATAAAGGAGAATGATGGCAGGATAGATAAACACCATTTTTTATATATATATATATATATATATATATATATATATATATATATATATATATAATTAATTTAAAATATTTTTTTAAATAGTAGAATTCTTTAAACTTATTGGTTATAGTTAATAGACACACATGGATATTTTGACTATCTCTATCTAATATGTAAGGTAATTTTTCATTTATTAGGAAAGGAATTTACATTTTTTTATATAATACCTTCATATTAGTTTAATAAAAAAATAATTTTAAAATTTGATTTCTTGTCTTTTTGATGAAATGTGTTTAACATGCTTTTACATGACTTGAGTTTAAGATATAATTTGGATGAAATGTGTTTAACATGTTTTTACATGACTTGAGTTTAAGATATAATTTAGAATTGTTCAATCATCCCAACTATGCATTAAATCATTACTTGGATTTTAGTTATTCATTTGGATCTTTGGTGAAGATATTTCCTTGACTTTTGTAATCGTATTGAATATGTGTAAAAAGGTCTCATTCAACCACCAAATTTATCCATCCTCTAGTAGTTGTTAGTCATAGGCCTTTCTTAATTACTTATAATTTTGCTAAGTTATTTTTGTCTTGTTCTTTTGATTCAAAAGACATAGATAATTTCTTCCTTTTTATTTTTGAATATTCATCCTATTTCGTCAAGCCTAAGATTTCCTAAGATTGAGGTACCATCAAAGTTGAGGTTGATGATTCATTGAGGTAGGGATGTATACCCTTGTAGAGTAGAATTCTTTGTCAATTTGGAACTAATTTAAAAGGATAAAGAATTTAAATTAACCTTCCAACTCATTAACATGTTTTCCTCGTAAGAATTTATTTCTCCACTATTACTTGTCCACTTAGTTTCCTTTGTGCTTTTTTTTATAGTAGCTTCATTATTTCTCTATATCTTATTGCTATTTTAGCTGCAATACTTGTTCACATGGCTTCCTTTATGAATTTTTTTTTAAAAAGATCGTTAATTTTTTCCTTACACATATTATGAAGTCTCCAATGTCATATATGATATGATTTAGAACTCTAATTTGAAATGGATTTCAACTCCAATTTTCCAATGTTTGAGAAACGTTACTCTTCTACTTGCTTCATGTTCTCATTAAAAGTTTTTTCAAATCCTATAAAGTTTTGATAAATCTACATTGGTTAAATATGTTCTCTATAGGTTTTGATGTAATATGACAAATAAGTAAATATATAACATCCTTCAAATATTTTTTTTACAACTAGCTACAAAAGTCAAACCACATTTTCCTAGAGAATAAGGTATTATATTTTCCCCTAAATTCTCTTCGGTAGTAGACTCCCTTTAGTTCGATATAAGAAGGTGTGATTTTTTTTGGGGGGGTGGGGGTGATTTTATAGATAAATAATTAATTGAACAAGAATGAAAATTTTCATTTATAACAATAAACTTTAACTTCAAAGGAGAAAGAAGATTCTATACAAAAGAGTCACTAGAAAATATTTAAAGGAGCTACTCCATCTTGAGGAGAAGCCCCGAGAAGGAAGAATATATTTGTAAATTAATTGAAAGATCAAACATAATAGTTAGAGCATGTCATTTTACTAGGAATAAAGTTAATAATAAGAGGATAAATTTAAAAATAAAAATAAACATATTAAGGTTGAACCATATTGACACCCTCATTATTGAGAAAGTTGGAAGAAAGACATAAATATTGAAATCAGCAGTGTTAGGAGAAAATGTTAGAATTAACAATATTCATAGAATAGGGCCTTCACATACCATTATGTGATAACATCTTATCAAAGACCAGCAAGCTTGCCATAAAAGTGAAAGAAGTTACAAAATATATATGTGTGTGTGTGTGTGTGTGTGTGTGTGTGACAAGTTATAAATTAATAAGAATCTAGAATGAAAGAAATGAATATGGATGGATGGATAATCATCAACTGCAATTAGAGAGTATGAATATAAAGAGATAGTATTATTTGGTTGGTCACATGTGAAACACTTAACTACAAAACCTTAAGGACAGTTTTTTAAGATTGTACAACATTAATATGGATATATATGAGGTTTTATGTGTGTGGGGGGATAAGTGTTGTAATGGGGGCATAGATGTTATTAGTGAGAATTTGTATATAGAAATGAACATATACAATATAGCCATTATTATATATATGGACTATTAATTTGAATATATGGATGTACTTAGTATATGTGAGAGTTTATATCCTAAAAATTTGTGGATTATTTTATATGAATCATGTTATCTGAAATATTGTTTTTATAACAATAACAATATCTTATACTTTATAGTGTTTACTTATCTCTTTATTAATTTGAATAAAAAATTTGGTAAGCTTATATTTAATAATGTTACCATCAATTAAAAATCTAATTTAAGATAAATTCATTAACATCATTATATATAAGTAAATTTGATAATATTTTTATATCATAAAAAAAAATTAAAAAAATAAATAAATATAAACAATATTCTATTACATATATCTACTCTAAATAAAATTTTAAAATTTTATTTGCAGTATATTAAAACTTAACCAAATTCATAAATTAAACCTTACCATATTGTTATTAAATATAATCCACTTCTAAACCTTTCAAAATAACTTTTAAAATTTATTAAATATAACCTGTCCTAATTTCTTTTAAACTATCGACTCCTAAAAATTAAACTTAAACTTATAATTCACTATGTGGTAATTTGAAAAATGTTTATAAACCATCTCAAGTTCAATTTTGTTATGCGGGGACCTCTCAAGGTCAATTTAGAAAAAATAACTAAGTGTCATAGTGACTTTAATTTTCTTTTCGATAGTAGTCGGCTTTGTTGAGGTTTCTCTTATTCAAGTTTTTCATTTTCAATTTCTTTGTAAGTAGGTGGGATGAGAAAATTACATAGCATTGTGACGAGTTAGGTTAAGAGCATCTAAATATGTAATTATAGGTTGTTATTTTTCATTATTAATGTTTTTCGGTTAATGGTATTTAAAAAAAATATCATTGTGATGGTTTTTTTAAGTGTAAATTTAAATTATAATATTTTAATTAAATAATAAATTATACATGTATTAAAATTATTTATTTTTTGATTAAGAGTTATTTTTTTTAGAATGTTAGGAAATATATTAAGATTCAAGAGTTATAGGCATCTTGCAAAAGTGAAAGCTTGCTCTTGATCATTAGCTAGTAATTTTAGGTCTAATAGGTTTTTTTCAATAACAATAATAAGTTAATCTATCTTTACTGATTGAATGCAATTAGGGCTGGAATTTTAAACAGATTTATTCATCAAAATTAATGGTTTTCACACTTATTACTCATTTTTAGAGCATCAATAAAAGATCTTGAAAAAAAAAAAAAATCACCTCATAATAAGTATTTTAAGTATTTTATCCATTAAATTCCATCCCTGCATCCAATAATAACTCTACACACTTCTGATTTAACAACTAAATTATAAACGTAAATTTATTAATATAAAAACCTATAATATATACACTTTTACCAACCTTAATAATAAAACCTCCAAAGTTTTTCTTTTCTTTTCTCTATGTAACGTTGAGTACAATGCATACAAATTCTTTTGGACCACAAGGCCACACCAAATATCTTGAAAAACCTTGAATATATACATCTCCATCTTCTCCATGTAAAAAAACATGGCTTCATGCTGTGCCTTTTTCTTTGACGTACCCAATTCCATTTTGTCTGAAAATATAAATAACTCTCGTAGAGATGTGATTGGTTCGAATAAAATGTATGATATTATGGCCTTTCCGGTTTGAAATACAATGGGATAATTCTGTCGAGGAAAAGGAAGAGGCCAGAAAGAATTAAGAAACAACAGAAAGGTGGCAGAAATAACGTTCTGGTCAATCTTGTTTGGTCTCTTGTTTGTCAGTTAGGTGACTGTAATTGTTCTATTAACATTGTGGGTGACTGTAATTCTTCTATTAACATTGTGGGTGTTTATGGATTTAAAACTAAATAATAAAATTAGAATAACAATAATGTGATTGGAATCGACCTGTGTTACTATAAAGGGAAAAAAACGGCAGAGAAAATCTCAAAATACTGCCAATCTGGAAAAGTCACCTTTTAGACCATTATTAGTTTTGCCTTCGGCAGCGCAGGGACTATAGTGATCCATGAGAATTTAACCAGTATTAAATTTTTTTTACTGAGTATTGTATTTTTTATTTAATCAATATTTTAGTCAAAATATTTGATGCAACCCATTTTTGTAATAAGTTTGAATTTGACCTCTTACTACCAAGACTGGATAATTTTATTAAAAATTAAGATAATCGTTTCAAATTTAAATTTAAATTTAAATAGAAGACTTAAAAAAACATTTAATATACATATATCCAAACTGTGTCCAAAACCATGCAGCGTCGTGACAAGCTGCATGTACTTCTTTGTCCATTAATTTAAGCACCAGGAGGAGAAACGAATACATCATATCCCTCACCTCATGTCCATTGATTTAGGCGCCCTCGTGTCCATTGATTTAGGTGGTAGGTGGAGAAATTACATCATATCGCTCGCCTTTGATATCCCTAGCCTTTGATATTGCTGGATCGCTGTCGGAAGTTGAGGGTTGAGGATCGAAAGCCTGCAATTCCGCCTGCTATTCTAAGCACTAGATATGGTGGAGCTGCTTGCTAGGGTTCGACGCCTATATGGCACAAGATCAAGCGGGTACAAACCAACCTTTATCACAATTCTGCCAACTGCATCAAAAGGGAAAATGCTAGTAGATAAGTTTGGGCTTTATTTCTAAATGTTTTTGTGTATCTTCTCCTTTAAGTCATGAATATGAATGTTTCTTATAGTTAGGTGAAGGCCCTTGTTTTTGTGTATCTTCATTTAAGTCATGAATATGAATGTTCCTTACATTGGCTTGAAGAGCTTTCTTCTTTTCTTTTTTTTATAAAAATGCAATAAGGATAAATATCTGAAGAAAAAATAAAGCTCTTATTTTTTTTTTCAGAGAATAACGCTCCTATTTTCCATCTTTCTATATTTTTGGAAATTTTATTATAATGCCCTAAATGTAAAGAAGAATAATTCTAAGTTCATCATTACTTTTATTTCATTCCCTTTTATTGCTACTTAGCTTTTTCCAAATTGTCTCATTAATTTGATGTTTAACATATCTCTTATTTATAAAGACCTTTCCAGGATAGTCAATTTCTTACTTCAAGTAGTCCATGTTGTTAATTTTTTAATTACTCCCATTGAGTCAAAACAATGGTGTCACTCAATGTGCAAATATGTATCACTATGCATTTTATTATAGTGGGTTATCTTTGTCATAAAAAAATTTTAAGAATCTATGTCATAAAAACATCCAAGAAACGAAAGTTTTTTTCTTCCTTTTCCACTATAAACTTAATGTGTTGAGATTGGTTATTAAAGTATTTATGAATTTTTCCAATATTTATCTAATTATACCTAACATATATTAGCCACTCCTTATTCTTTTGAGTGAAAGAATTCATTTTTTTTCCAGACAATAATCAATAAAATGGTTAGTGAAGAAAAATGAAAAAGGAAAACATATTGCAGCACTTTTTTTATTTGTATAGTTCTGTAGAAACACTAAAAGATATTTACTTGAGGTAAATTTCAACTATAGCTCTAGATTCTTTATCTCGGACACTTCTTATGACCTCTATGACGTTGTTTATCAGAATATTGATGAGGAGAGAGGCTACATCAAAAATAACTAATAAATGAACATTTTTAGTCTTCTAATATTTCATCATGTTTACAAAATGAGTCAAATCTCTTATGAACCTATTATGAAAGATGAGGTGTCATATGCAAGATATTAAAGTTTTTCTTACAAGTGTGGTTTGAAGGATAAATTGAGAGTAAAAAGAAAATTTGGAACATATATATCTTCATTTTTAAATACAATAACATATTTATAAAACTTTAGATATAGGAAGCTATTTTTATATTTGTTTAAAATGTCAATTTTATTCATGGGCTTTTAGTGTAGAGAAATGGGAGAGTAAACATGGTTCCCCTACACATAAAAAAAAAACTATGATGAATGATATCATTCTATTACATCAAGGTAATAAAATAAAAATTAATATATCATAATTTTCTCTAAGATATATGTACTATATTAAAATAATAAAAAAACAATTGAGAGCATAAATATTAAACACACAAAAATTGGAGTTAATAAATTGCAATGAGTCCCTCATATTCAACTAGATCTAACAAACTCCTAGAATTTGAAATTAAACATTACATGTAAATACAAGCTCTATCTTACAATTACCATCATAATAAAAATCACAAGGTCACAAATAATACAAGTAGTAGTTACTCATTCTAACACCCTCTCTTAATTACTACTTGTCTTAATCTTTTTAGGTTGGGTCTTCCATTAGGATGAAGCCCTTTGCAACAAATGCCTCATCACAAATCAAAGAACCTCCTAATCAGAAAAGTATATATCTCATCCAACATAACATGTTCATATCATACCTCATTCATGTAGACACCACCAAAATATCAAAGTCCTTATAAGCGATCAAAAATTCACCATAACACATGGGTACCTAACCACTTAAAGCACTAGTATAATAAGATGTCTTTCAAGAAAATATTTCATTAAACTTCTTGATGAACTCTCCCTAAATGTACATAACACTTTTGAGTTTTAATCACCTCCCAAAGTATAAAACCAACATGGTCCTCTCATATAGCATCTAGCCAACACATGATCCACTCATAGTGCATCTAGCCAACACATGGTCCATTCATAGAGCCTCCAGCCAACACATGCTCCATTCCTCCCATTGTTTAATAACTCCATCATTAAGGCTCTATGCACTATAAAAAAAAAACTTATCGAAATCATCAAAGACACATCGAAAACGGGCATGCATGCTTATCTAGGTGTTATAGTGATATATCATTTACATGTTACATACATAGTTATATGTGCATATAATTAGCATACTCCATATGTAATGACCCATTTTGACATATGTAGTGAAATCACATTATGACTTTTTATATTTATTTTCTTATAATTTATCTAACACTATTAGAACATTATAATTTCAATATATAAACATATGGACCTTTGAAATACTATTTTTCTTGTAAATAAAATTTTAAATAATTAGATAAATATGATAATATAAAGATGAAATTTTTTTTTGAAGAAACCAAGAGTCACATCATTCTATAAATATGATTCTTCATTAATAAAATGAAATCAAATTAGAGATTATTTTTAGTATAACTAAGATTCACTCATTGTTGAATCATTCGAACACATTTTTTTACTTAGTAATCTTTAAAAATTACATGTATGATTTTTGGGGCTATCAAAAGACAAATTATTCTTTTACATTTTTGAAATTTACATAGATGATTTTTGGGGTTATAAGAAGACAAATTGTTCTTTTACATTTTTTCTTATTACTTTGAATTAGTAGACATTTTTGGGATTTATTGGAATTACTATTAATTAAGTATCCATTGAATGTCTATACTTGAAATTGGAGTATAGCCAAAAATATAATTAAAAAAAAAAAAAAATTGTCTTTCTAAAATATATATATATATATATATATATATATATATATATTAATTTAACCAATTTTGATTGGTCTACATATTTTGTACATGAAAATTTCATGTGAACTTCTAGGTTGAAATTTCCTCTAATGTCTATAAGTTATTTGGCTCATTTGTCATATAATTAGCATAGATCAACTTTAAGTCTAGATCAACCAAGGGTAGAGAGGAACTAAATCCATGAAAATGCAAATCATGCAAATCTATTTTTGAGTGAAAATTTTGAAAATAGATTTGCACATTGAGAGATTTGATTCCTCTCAACACTTGGTAGATATGAAAATAAGATGAATTTATGTTAGTTCTTAACAATATTATTTATAGTTATATAAATTTTACATATCTATACTTAAAATATTCATATTTTTTATTTTATTAAAACACATATAGCTAACATTATTTTTTATTTTATTAAAACACGCATATAGCTAATATTTCTATATGTTTTATAAAAAAATAATTTATTTATTTTTTTTGTTGGACATGTTTTTTAATTTTTAGAATTTTATTTTTTAATGAGATATGCATATCATTAATGATATATAGATAACTTTAAATCAATTTAAAAAATATTATAAGTATTGAATATATATATATATATTCTCACATTTCTAAACTAGAAATATTTTATATTTAATAATAAGTTTATTAATTAAATGTAGTTTTATTATATGTTTATTAATTATATGTTTTCAAATATCATGGTTGGAAATATGATTAATTATTATTTCAATTTATTTTAATGTAATAAAGACAAAATTACAATGTAACAAATTGAATTGAATCAATTTATAATTTTTATTATTATTTTTTTTTAACTAATCTAGCACTATTGTTATTATTTCTTTTAATGGAATGTTTCATTTAATAGAAAATAAAGTATCTCTCCTATATTGAGCTAATATTTAAATGTTTACACTCATTTACAAACACTATAACATCACCCCATACTAAACTTATTTAACTATTAAAAACTTCTATCGTTCGGTGACCTAGCTCCAACGATGCTCCTGTTTTGGTTGTGCATTCTCTTTCTCAGCGGTCTAAGCTGCCATGGATGCTGGTGGGGGTGTTGAACCCCCCCCCCCCTCCCCCCCTAGTCAGATGTCATCGCTTTCCGAAAGCTCGTTGCAGGAGGAAAAAAAGAGGCCTCTATCTGAATCCCAGCAAAAGTTCATGAAAAAACTCGACTGTATTCCTTCAGTGGCGTTGCATGTGGAAGAAACTTGCAGATCTACTCTAAATATTGCTGATAGAGGGCTTATCAGTTATTTTATCAGCCTCTGGCCTTCCCCCAAAGCTGTGGAGGATTGGGTTCAGAGGAACTGGTCTCCCCTTACCTCTGAAGGGAGTAAATGCCATTTTGTAGGAAAAGGATTCTTTGTTTTTGTATTTGAGAATGAAGAGTATAAAAATATCATTTTTATAAATGGGCCATACTTCATGGGGCCTCAAGGGATATAACTAAACGAATGGACTCCCGATTTTGACCTTGCTCAAGACGTGCCCTCTGTTGTCCCATTGTGGGTTCATCTTCCCTACCTTCCTTTGCACTGCTGGAACCAAAAATCCCTACAAACCATCGACAATTCGCTAGGAAGGTACATATACCAAGCAGTGAGAAAAGACCAGTATTCCTGTGCTCCCATATGTGTTGAGGTGGATCTAGAATTTGGGCTGCCAGAAGCAATAAAACTAACAGTTGAAGATTGGACTCACATTCAGGAATTAGAATATGAATAGCTACCATTCAAACCTTGGCACTATCATGGCTATGACCATTTTTCAAGGCACTGCAAAAAAAATACCGCTAAAGAAAGTGAAAATTCGAAAGCAGAACAATGGACCACAGTGCAAAAAATAGGGCCAGCAAAACCACAAGGAAAAGGGATAGAAAAAGTGAAAAAATCCCCACCAGTTGGGCAAGATCAAGGGGCAGGGAGCTCCATCCCTCTTTGATAACATGTACTTTAAATAAAGATACCAATAATGCAGCATAAACAAATAATGACAGCAACGATCAGCCAAAGCTTCCTCCCACTGGAAAAGAAAGCGAAGAAGAATGGAATCCATAATTAACCCTTGAAATCTCCCCTTCTCCCTCATATGCAGACATAGCCAGAAAGAATATAGTATAATCCCCCAGCTCCTTAGAGGATGAGATCTTTAAAAGGCCTACAAAAAGAGCTGGTAGAAAGTTTCATAAAGAAGCAAGGGAGGAAGAGGAAGAAAGACAAAAAACACAAGGAAGTGAGCCCACAATCGAGATGCCCATCGGAAGGAGCACTAAAATAAGGCCTCCAAAAGGGAGGAGCTCAAAACACCCCCAATAGTAAGTAAAGAGTATCTTCTCTTGGAATTGCAGAGGCTTGGGGAATCTGTCAAAATCCAAAGCTGTCAAGGACCTCATGAAAACGGAACCAACAGATATCCTCTTGCTCCAAGAGACAAAAATTGAAGGGGAAAACCTTCTTGAGATCAGCAAAAAGAAATGGCAGAAGAATTCAGGTAGAGAAGTAAGTTCAAGGGGCTCCTCAGGAGGAATTTCCACCTTGTGGAAGGAAGACCAATTTACTCTTGCCAATTCCTCTAAGACTCAGCGCTAGATTTTCACCGAGCTAAGGCATATAGAAAGTAATTTATCCTTTGCACTTTTCAATCTATATGTTCTGATAATGTATGCAGAGAAGAAACAATGTTGGAAATTTTTAGATGCTTTTCTAGAACTCCACTCTCCAAATAATATTATCATTACTGGAGACCTTAACATTGTAATGAATTTAAAAGAAAAAAGAGCAGGCAACAGTAGTAGGGATCAAATAATTCATGTGGTCAAATACATGGTACTTAAATGGGATCTAATGGATTTCAAGACAAAGAAAGGACTATACACCTGGACCAATAATAGAACATGGGAAGAACACATCTCTGCCAGATTGGATAGATTTCTTGTCCAAAGATTAATGATGTTGGAAAGGAGGATCATCTCCTCAAAAATTCTTCCTAAGCTCACTTTGGATCATAAGCCCATTCTTCTTTCGCTAGAAGAGGAAGAAAATCTGGGCCCAATCGTGTTTAGATTTAGTCCACTTTGGAGTAGTAAATATGGATTCCTTGATACAGTCTGAATGGCTTGGTCCAACACTGTCAATGGCTCTCCCAGTTATGTGTGGGAATAGAGGTTAAAGGCCACAAATAAATCTCTCAAGGAATGGAGAAAAAATCCCACAATCACCCCTAACAGCCAGAGAAAGGAAGCAATGCAATAGTTGGAAAATCTACAGATGGAAATGGACACCAAAGACATCACATAAACAGAACTGGCTAAAGTACAAACTTCCCAATGCAACTCTTATGGTTCTTTTCGTAATGAAGAGGACTATTGGATAATTAAGTCACGCATTCTTTGGTTGAAATCCGGAGATAGGAACACCTCTTATTTCCATCGCCAATTCAAAGCCCGTATCTCCCGCAACCATATCTCGGAAATCACCACCTCCGAAGGGGAGATCTGCAAAGGCATTAACCAAATTAAAGCTGTTTTTTCCTCTCATTTAAAAAATCTATATAGCAAAGGAAATGATGGCAGCGAAGAGGACATCTCAGAATTTCTCAACAACATTCCTTCATTGGTAAACAAAGATGACAATATAGCACTCACAAAACAAATCACTGAGGAAGATATCAGCAATTTCATATGGTCCATGGAACCTGATAAAGCCCC
Organism: Pinus albicaulis; assembly: GCA_034641835.2. Lineage (NCBI taxonomy): Eukaryota > Viridiplantae > Streptophyta > Pinopsida > Pinales > Pinaceae > Pinus > Pinus albicaulis. Next base: position 21,674 of record JAXQQM020090133.1, read on the forward strand.
TGAACTTGATAGGTTTTCAATCCACTTCTATTGGATTTGTTGGGACATCATCAAAGTCGACTCAGTAAGAATTATTAAAGGATTCCTGCAAAAATCAAAGATGGGGGCGAGCACTAACTCTACCTTCCTTGCATTAATTCCAAAATAATCAAACCGTGGCACCTTCAAAAGGTTCAAACCCATCTCCCTCTGCAACGCCTCATACAAGATCATTGCAAAAGTCCTTGCCAATAGAATTAAACCGCTCCTCAGAAGACTCATCTCCATATCGCAAGGAGGGTTTGTCAAAGGAAGACATATATTGGATAATGTCATTCAAGTTCAGGAAACCATGCACTCCATCAATCTAAGGAAGGAGAAAGGTATGTTGGTAAAGCTAGATATAGCCAATGCCTTTGACAAGTTCAATTTCTCCTTTCTCTACAGGGTCCTCCTCTCCTTTGAATTTTCACAAGAATTTGTTAACTTGATTAAAGCCTGCACTAGCAAACCATGGATAGCTCCGCTAGTTAATGGGAGGCCAACCAGCTACTTTCAAGCCATGAGGGGATTGAGGCAAGTCTTCCCTCTCTCCCCTTTCCTATACATCCTCTTGGCAGATACGCTCAGTAGAAAGCTAGAGATGGACATGGCTACAGGGTCTGCTCCTGGTCTTCAAATTATGAATGGGTTGGAGCCAATCAATCATGCCCTCTTTGCAGATGATTCCCTGATGTTGTGCAGTGTCTCCAACAGAATTTCATTTGCCTTTAAAGCCACCCTCCAAGGCTATTGTTATGTATCCTGAGCACTGATAAATGATAGAAAATGTGTTGTCTACAGTTGGAATGTTGATGAGAAAGACATCTAGAGAGTACCATGCATTCTGGGGTTCACTGGATATTCTAGATGGGATAAAATAAACTATTTAGGATTTCCATTAACATTGGGCATCAACAGAAGCTCTTTGTGGGATGGTGTGAAAAATAAAATCAAATCTAAAATTGAATATTGGGGAGGTCAGTGGCTCACGCATGGAGGAAATATTACTTTGATTAAATCAGTGCTCTCTACCCTCCCAATTTACCAAGCATCATTTTTAATGGCACCCTAATCAATTTATGGGTAGATCACCAAGATGTTGCGTGACTTTCTTTGGCACAGAGGTAAAGGGAACCAACACAAGTTCCACTTGATCAAATGAGAGACACTGAAATTCCATCTGCGTGATGGTGGCCTCCAGATACGGTATCTCGACCATGCTAACATCTCCCTTGGATGCAAGATCCTTTGGAAACTTCACGTCGACCCCAACCATCCAGTATGCCGCGCCGTCAGAAAAAATACATTAAAGGAGCAGCGCTAAGGCAGCTACAGGTAGAAAGCAATAAGAAAAGCACGCAGATATGGAACCTATGAAAAAAAGGCATAGAATTCTTTCATTCACACCTATATCGAATCCCTGGCAACGTGAAAAGATTGAATCTATGGATAGATAGCATAATGGGCCATACGCCTCTTGTTAATTCTTCCAGCCTTGCTGTGATCTAAGAATGGTTGAATGGGCGAGGAATCCATACAGTCTATGATATCTCAGAGTGGGATGAGATAGGCAGCTGGATATCTTGGAGCTTCACTGATACTCTGGATCATTTGTTACAACAGTTAGAAACTCTTAAAATAGAGGTCAGGGACGCTGCCTTGGTGCACAAGATAGCAGTTGATTCTTGGGGTTGGGTTCCCTCTGGCTCCTACTCTACTGCTAAGGGTTATGTTCTTCTACAACCTCCGTGTGAAAGATCTCTTCCAGCTAGCTTCTGGCTTTAGGTATCGGATCCAATGGGCTTCCCCAAAATAATTTTTTTCTTCTGGACGCTAATGCACAAAAAGATCTTAACAGGTGAAAATCTTTTGAAAAGAAGTATTGCCCGTCTGCATAAATGTGCCCTCTATAGGAAAGTACTTGAAACCTTAGATCACCTCTTCATTGACTACCCTTTCGCTAATGAATTCTGGACTCTCACCCTTCATGGCCTCAACACTTTTTTCCCCTTCCAAATATCACTTTTGTCCCCATCTTTCTCACCATGTTAATGGTATCTTTTTTTTTTTGTAAGTCAGCAATCTATTCATTCTTCAAAAAATAAGTACATAATCAAAAGGTAGGTGGTCTCACCCTAGCTAGGTTTTAACCACCGCATGTAGCATGTGACAAAAAACTAAAAAGGAAACTAAATACATTTCCCATAACCGAGAAGGACAAAGGCACTAGAAAACACATAACACAAAGAAAACACCTGTAACCATGCTAGTCATTCGACGTAATTTAGGTCGGGTTGTCTGGGGTTGTACTAGGAGGAGGCAGAGGATGGAAAGAGCATTGCACCTTCTCTTCAAAGTTAGCCATCCACAACTCCAACTTCTCCACCTTCTCCATTAGAAGTTTTTGTCCACACTAGACTACCACAACTCGTTCTCGAACATGGAACTGAAAGTAGTGCATCTTGTTCAAAGTAGCTATGATTTCAGCATGTTACTCCCGGCAGATCCAGTGCGATGTTTCCAACCACTCCTGGAAGTAATGAATCAACTCTCTACAATTCTCCAGATATCATGGATGAGTTTCCCTCGACCCATTCCCTGCATGACCTATACTCCCTCGTCGGGCACCCGATCCATTGCATCACCTCTCCTCGCCCCTCTGCTGAGGTCATTGCACCTGTCCAATGTGTCCATTCTCCAAACCACCACGACCATGACAACCATGCACACCAAACACCACTTGCCTCAAATACCTTGCCATCTTTCAACCCTAATGCACCCCAATAGTCTCCACTTCCAAACCCATGGTATTCATTTGAGGCTCCAAGTCCCCTCGGTCATCTGAGTTAGGCCTTGCTGGGAAAGAGGACCATCCTCGACGTCGGACTAGGTACATGTTCATAGAACATACATTGGTTTGATTCAAGAAATTAACGGGGATACAGAAAGGATTGGCAGCCTCCATGCCTTTCCCTTACCACTCCAAAAATACTCACCACACTTGAATCCACAGATGCTAGCCACCCCGATGGGGCTGAGTACTCTCGCCACCTTCTTCGATTCAGCACTAACTGAACACTGCCACCCCACCTCCTCGCAAGACTTTCCACCACTGAGCCATATACATAATTCACTCGTAATTCGGATGTGCCAAGAACAAGAGGTTCAAGGGAAATGTTGAATATCCCAACGCACACTGAGAATAATTCACCCAGGGACACCAGAACCAAGAAGAGCTTCACCCTCCCAAAACCGCAATCCTTTCACCCACCAAAATGAAAAATTTTGCACACCACAGAACGAGGCAGCCCAATTATGGACCCAGAGGCCGGGGAGGGAGCGCTACCCATAGAACCTCTAGCAAACCCAACCATGGAGCCTTCGGTGATGCCCACTTCCACTTCCACATTACCAGTAGCATAGATAAGCTAAATCACATACACACCAAAACCACCAAAAGGTTAGCTCCTCTAGACACCATATGCCACACTCGCAAAAAAATATGAAATACCACCCTCTGAAACAGAAAGTTTCCATTTTTCTAATCTGAAAGTCGAGGAAGGAATGCCAACATTAGGGTCGCGGCCTTCCCCACACAAGAGACCATCGACGCTTCCTACTCCAGCGAGCTGAATACTGAAAGCATGCAATAAGATGAAACACAAATGAAATACACTTACAGCATGCCATATTCTCTTGTTGAGATTTTCCTCCCACGATGGTCGAGGTAATGAAAAATTTCACATGAGTTGTGTTATTCCCCCGTACGCAAGGTAATGTGAGAGGAAGGGGAGGCCAATTCTCGACCCAATTGCCAAATGTTAACCGCCATTACCACGTGGTGCCTTGTGCGACTGGATCCTCACCCCCTTTGGGGAACCATGTTAAGGGTATCTTTAAAACCAATATAATTATCATTTTCACCACTATATTATGTAATTGTTTTTTTAAATTATAATTACTACATTTTTAAGAAACTTTCAATATAACTATTTGTATCCTTATAAATATATAATTTGAGCCACCTAAATTTCTTCTTAAATGGTTATAGATGAAAATATAGAAAGAGTATGTACACTTATGTAAATTTTAGCAATCAAATCTTTATTCAAAAATCTTATATACAAACAAACAAAATGGAATTCAACACACTAATTTAGATACTATATTTACTTTAAAATAACAAAGGTTTTGATAAAAACATATTGTTTTGAAATTTTCTAATTTAATTTTAAGATAAGTTGTTGTTTCCTCTTTTTGATAGTCTGAAAATTTACCATAACACAATTATCAAAGGAGTAGTGGGGACAGTGATCACACGCTGTTATCAGTGAGTGCAAGGTGATTCCTCATTGTTATTCAAAGAAAACCATACCACCTAGAATTGATTTATTTTTATAGTCGGAAAATTTATCATATCACATGTCAAAATGATAATAAGAACAGACATTACATGATGTTATTGGTGAGTGGAAGTTGATTCATCATTGTTATTCAAGAAAAACTATACCACCTTGAACTACATGTTAGTGATCCTTAAAAGTACATAGTTTCACTCCAGCCATATAGTTTTAGATCTTAATCCATGAACTTATTTTTTTACATCCCAGAAAAACAAACTCATAATCACTAAACAAATAAAATAATATATTTACTTTATTGGTAAAATTCCTTTCATAACCACTAATGGCGGTTTCCACATTCCATAATCTTCCAGAAGAGTGAAGAGTACTGAAAATTTTTTACGTGGTGGACGTCATTGTCATGCAACTTCAAAATAAAACGAAGTTTTTATTTTAAACTGATGTCACCCTCGACGCGGATAATGACAATGACATTGTTCACAGACCAACAAAAAAAAAAAAGAGAAAAGGGGCAGGAATAGCGTTATGTTACTTGGAAGTTAGATTAAAGGTTATTATAATATAAAGTATTAGGTAAATTATGTAATTTCTTATAAAATTGTCTGAATATTTATCAATTCCCTTAAAAATTATAATAATTAAAATAAAAAATAAAAAATACACTCTCATTATTGAGGGATGGCAAAATTACTTCTGATGGCATCACGGGTTATCTTAGAAGAGTATAAGATACGTTCTTAGTTTGTCCTATTCTACAATCTATTTTGCCATATTCCACCATCTATTTTACATGTTAAAGGTATCCAAAGAAATTAACACGAATAACATTATTATTCTCTTTGCCTAGTTGTAACTTTTGACTACTAATTTGAACTAAATAATAAATATATATATATATATATATATATATATATATATATATATATATATCTATTAAAAATAAATAAAATTTGATTAAAATAAAAATAATATATAATATTTTTTAGTAGAAATTCTTTATTAATAATCACATGCAAAAAATCGATCTCTCACATAGTCTGATGATGAACCACACTAGTTGATTCGAAACGCGTCGACCTCGTTCTTTTGCATGTGATTGTGCTCGAAAATTTCTACTAATTTATATGAATCACGAAGCTTAGATTCAAAAAATATTTTTTTTAATTATAATTAAAAAAAATAATAATGATATTTGAGAGTAGGCATATCAAATTACGTGATCCTGCATGTTAAATTCTAAATCTTTCGGAAAATCACGAGAATTTTTGGAGCAGGCATTATCTGATGATGAACTACAATTAGTAGTTCGAAACACGTAGGTTCCAAAAAATTCTCATGTAGCCCTTTCGAATTTAAATTTAAAACATATTATTTTTCATATTAGAAATAAATTAATATAATTATATTTATTTAATTTAAATGCATTTAATAATTAAATCATATGTTTTCCTCTTAAAAATATAAATTCAAATTCCAAAATATAAAATATATACACGATTCAATAAGTACACAAAAATATCATATACAAAAATAAACAACATTAGAATTCGATATAACAATTAATCTTAAATACTTTAGCAACTTTAAAGTAACAAAAAATTTCAATTAATCTGTTTAATACTCTAGTTATTTTAAAATTACAAAAAAATTTAATAAAAACACAATCAATTATTTTGGAAAGAACTCTTTCCGATATAACTTTAAAATAGTGTATACGGTAAAAATTTCATTTTAGTTTTTAATTATGGAACAATGTTACCAATTAACCATGTGTGTCAAAGCACCCTACCAAGAAAATGCCCAACGATCACGCTTGTTTGCCACTGAACAAAAGTAGTGTGTTTCCTCTATTGGTAAAATTCCTTCCATAATCACTCAAATACAATAAGAATTACCAATACTGATGGCCGTTTCCACATTCCATAATCTTCCAAACGAGTGAAGACTGCGTCTCTTCTTTTTTTCTTTAGATTGATGTCACCCCTTAAGCAGATGATGGCATTGTAAAGAGATATCATTTTGATAGAAATTTTCATCTATAGGACCGGGGATTATTTGATTTGATTTAATTAAAGCCATTTATTTCAAATAACAACAGAGATTTGACTATTCAGTTTATGAAAATGTACGTCTCTTCTTTTATGAATTCACATTCAGATTCATCATTGGACCACGAATCTTATGGTGTTACGTGCATCAAATTTGTTACGAAGGGGTGCTTTATCGTCTGTAACGTTAACGTTTTATCTGTAAATTCTTTTGGACCCCACGATTGTTCAGAGATATCATTTTTTGATAGAAATTAAAGCCTTTTGAGTCAGCAGTAAAGCGACAAGGGCATTTATTCTCTTATTTATTTATTTATCGTCTGTAACGTTAACGTTTTAAAGGTTGAACCATATTGACACTCTGTTATTGAAAGTTGGAAAAGAAGAAGACAAAAATAATGAAATCAACGTACTTGGGAGAAGATGTTATAATTAACAATATTCATGGAATAGGTCATTCATGTACCAATATGTGATGGAATATTATCAATGATGTTCAACAACTACCATAAAAATGAAGAAGTCACAATATTGCATGTAATAAATAAATAAATAAAACTATATGACAAGTTATAAAGTATTAAGAATATACAATGAAAATAAATGAATATGGATGGATTGATAATCATCAACTGCAACTAGAGAGTATGAATATAATTAGATAGTATTATTTGGTTGGTCACATGTGAAAAACTTAACTACAAAACCTTAAGGACAGTTTTTTAAGATTGTACAACATTAATATGGATATATATGAGGTTTTATGTGTGTGGGGGGATAAGTGTTGTAATGGGGGCATAGATGTTATTAGTGAGAATTTGTATATAGAAATGAACATATACAATATAGCCATTATTATATATATGGACTATTAATTTGAATATATGGATGTACTTAGTATATGTGAGAGTTTATATCCTAAAAATTTGTGGATTATTTTATATGAATCATGTTATCTGAAATATTGTTTTTATAACAATAACAATATCTTATACTTTATAGTGTTTACTTATCTCTTTATTAATTTGAATAAAAAATTTGGTAAGCTTATATTTAATAATGTTACCATCAATTAAAAATCTAATTTAAGATAAATTCATTAACATCATTATATATAAGTAAATTTGATAATATTTTTATATCATAAAAAAAAATTAAAAAAATAAATAAATATAAACAATATTCTATTACATATATCTACTCTAAATAAAATTTTAAAATTTTATTTGCAGTATATTAAAACTTAACCAAATTCATAAATTAAACCTTACCATATTGTTATTAAATATAATCCACTTCTAAACCTTTCAAAATAACTTTTAAAATTTATTAAATATAACCTGTCCTAATTTCTTTTAAACTATCGACTCCTAAAAATTAAACTTAAACTTATAATTCACTATGTGGTAATTTGAAAAATGTTTATAAACCATCTCAAGTTCAATTTTGTTATGCGGGGACCTCTCAAGGTCAATTTAGAAAAAATAACTAAGTGTCATAGTGACTTTAATTTTCTTTTCGATAGTAGTCGGCTTTGTTGAGGTTTCTCTTATTCAAGTTTTTCATTTTCAATTTCTTTGTAAGTAGGTGGGATGAGAAAATTACATAGCATTGTGACGAGTTAGGTTAAGAGCATCTAAATATGTAATTATAGGTTGTTATTTTTCATTATTAATGTTTTTCGGTTAATGGTATTTAAAAAAAATATCATTGTGATGGTTTTTTTAAGTGTAAATTTAAATTATAATATTTTAATTAAATAATAAATTATACATGTATTAAAATTATTTATTTTTTGATTAAGAGTTATTTTTTTTAGAATGTTAGGAAATATATTAAGATTCAAGAGTTATAGGCATCTTGCAAAAGTGAAAGCTTGCTCTTGATCATTAGCTAGTAATTTTAGGTCTAATAGGTTTTTTTCAATAACAATAATAAGTTAATCTATCTTTACTGATTGAATGCAATTAGGGCTGGAATTTTAAACAGATTTATTCATCAAAATTAATGGTTTTCACACTTATTACTCATTTTTAGAGCATCAATAAAAGATCTTGAAAAAAAAAAAAAATCACCTCATAATAAGTATTTTAAGTATTTTATCCATTAAATTCCATCCCTGCATCCAATAATAACTCTACACACTTCTGATTTAACAACTAAATTATAAACGTAAATTTATTAATATAAAAACCTATAATATATACACTTTTACCAACCTTAATAATAAAACCTCCAAAGTTTTTCTTTTCTTTTCTCTATGTAACGTTGAGTACAATGCATACAAATTCTTTTGGACCACAAGGCCACACCAAATATCTTGAAAAACCTTGAATATATACATCTCCATCTTCTCCATGTAAAAAAACATGGCTTCATGCTGTGCCTTTTTCTTTGACGTACCCAATTCCATTTTGTCTGAAAATATAAATAACTCTCGTAGAGATGTGATTGGTTCGAATAAAATGTATGATATTATGGCCTTTCCGGTTTGAAATACAATGGGATAATTCTGTCGAGGAAAAGGAAGAGGCCAGAAAGAATTAAGAAACAACAGAAAGGTGGCAGAAATAACGTTCTGGTCAATCTTGTTTGGTCTCTTGTTTGTCAGTTAGGTGACTGTAATTGTTCTATTAACATTGTGGGTGACTGTAATTCTTCTATTAACATTGTGGGTGTTTATGGATTTAAAACTAAATAATAAAATTAGAATAACAATAATGTGATTGGAATCGACCTGTGTTACTATAAAGGGAAAAAAACGGCAGAGAAAATCTCAAAATACTGCCAATCTGGAAAAGTCACCTTTTAGACCATTATTAGTTTTGCCTTCGGCAGCGCAGGGACTATAGTGATCCATGAGAATTTAACCAGTATTAAATTTTTTTTACTGAGTATTGTATTTTTTATTTAATCAATATTTTAGTCAAAATATTTGATGCAACCCATTTTTGTAATAAGTTTGAATTTGACCTCTTACTACCAAGACTGGATAATTTTATTAAAAATTAAGATAATCGTTTCAAATTTAAATTTAAATTTAAATAGAAGACTTAAAAAAACATTTAATATACATATATCCAAACTGTGTCCAAAACCATGCAGCGTCGTGACAAGCTGCATGTACTTCTTTGTCCATTAATTTAAGCACCAGGAGGAGAAACGAATACATCATATCCCTCACCTCATGTCCATTGATTTAGGCGCCCTCGTGTCCATTGATTTAGGTGGTAGGTGGAGAAATTACATCATATCGCTCGCCTTTGATATCCCTAGCCTTTGATATTGCTGGATCGCTGTCGGAAGTTGAGGGTTGAGGATCGAAAGCCTGCAATTCCGCCTGCTATTCTAAGCACTAGATATGGTGGAGCTGCTTGCTAGGGTTCGACGCCTATATGGCACAAGATCAAGCGGGTACAAACCAACCTTTATCACAATTCTGCCAACTGCATCAAAAGGGAAAATGCTAGTAGATAAGTTTGGGCTTTATTTCTAAATGTTTTTGTGTATCTTCTCCTTTAAGTCATGAATATGAATGTTTCTTATAGTTAGGTGAAGGCCCTTGTTTTTGTGTATCTTCATTTAAGTCATGAATATGAATGTTCCTTACATTGGCTTGAAGAGCTTTCTTCTTTTCTTTTTTTTATAAAAATGCAATAAGGATAAATATCTGAAGAAAAAATAAAGCTCTTATTTTTTTTTTCAGAGAATAACGCTCCTATTTTCCATCTTTCTATATTTTTGGAAATTTTATTATAATGCCCTAAATGTAAAGAAGAATAATTCTAAGTTCATCATTACTTTTATTTCATTCCCTTTTATTGCTACTTAGCTTTTTCCAAATTGTCTCATTAATTTGATGTTTAACATATCTCTTATTTATAAAGACCTTTCCAGGATAGTCAATTTCTTACTTCAAGTAGTCCATGTTGTTAATTTTTTAATTACTCCCATTGAGTCAAAACAATGGTGTCACTCAATGTGCAAATATGTATCACTATGCATTTTATTATAGTGGGTTATCTTTGTCATAAAAAAATTTTAAGAATCTATGTCATAAAAACATCCAAGAAACGAAAGTTTTTTTCTTCCTTTTCCACTATAAACTTAATGTGTTGAGATTGGTTATTAAAGTATTTATGAATTTTTCCAATATTTATCTAATTATACCTAACATATATTAGCCACTCCTTATTCTTTTGAGTGAAAGAATTCATTTTTTTTCCAGACAATAATCAATAAAATGGTTAGTGAAGAAAAATGAAAAAGGAAAACATATTGCAGCACTTTTTTTATTTGTATAGTTCTGTAGAAACACTAAAAGATATTTACTTGAGGTAAATTTCAACTATAGCTCTAGATTCTTTATCTCGGACACTTCTTATGACCTCTATGACGTTGTTTATCAGAATATTGATGAGGAGAGAGGCTACATCAAAAATAACTAATAAATGAACATTTTTAGTCTTCTAATATTTCATCATGTTTACAAAATGAGTCAAATCTCTTATGAACCTATTATGAAAGATGAGGTGTCATATGCAAGATATTAAAGTTTTTCTTACAAGTGTGGTTTGAAGGATAAATTGAGAGTAAAAAGAAAATTTGGAACATATATATCTTCATTTTTAAATACAATAACATATTTATAAAACTTTAGATATAGGAAGCTATTTTTATATTTGTTTAAAATGTCAATTTTATTCATGGGCTTTTAGTGTAGAGAAATGGGAGAGTAAACATGGTTCCCCTACACATAAAAAAAAAACTATGATGAATGATATCATTCTATTACATCAAGGTAATAAAATAAAAATTAATATATCATAATTTTCTCTAAGATATATGTACTATATTAAAATAATAAAAAAACAATTGAGAGCATAAATATTAAACACACAAAAATTGGAGTTAATAAATTGCAATGAGTCCCTCATATTCAACTAGATCTAACAAACTCCTAGAATTTGAAATTAAACATTACATGTAAATACAAGCTCTATCTTACAATTACCATCATAATAAAAATCACAAGGTCACAAATAATACAAGTAGTAGTTACTCATTCTAACACTCCCTCTTAATTACTACTTGTCTTAACCTTTTTTAGGTTGGGTTTCCATTAGGATGCCGTAAAGCCCTTTACAACAAATGCCCTTCATCACAAATCAAAGAACCTCCTAATCAGAAAAGTATATTTCATCCAACATAACATGTTCATATCATACCTCATTCATGTAGACACCACCAAAATATCAAAGTCTTTATATGGATCAACAATCCCACCATAATACATGGGTACCCAACTCACTTAAAGCACTAGTATAATAAGATGTTCCTAAATATTTCATTAAACTTCTGTTGAACTCTCCCTAAATGTAATTATTAATCACCTCCCAAAAGAGCAAAACCAACATAGTCCTCTAATATAGCATCTAGCCAACACATGATCCACTCACAGCCATTCATAGAGCCTACATCCAACACATGGTACATTCCTCCAATTTTTTAATAACTCCATCATCAAGTCTTTATGCACTATAACAAAAAATTTACCGAAATCATCAAGGACACATCGAAAACGGGTATGCATGCTTATATAGGTGTTATAGTGATATATCATTTACATGTGACATACATAGTTATATGTTCATATAATTACCATACTCCAACTGTAATGCCCCATTTTGATATAGGTATTTAAATCACATTATGACCTAATTATATTTATTTTCTTAAAATTTATCCAGCATTATTAGAACATTGGAATTTCAATATATAAACATATGGACCTTCAAGATATTATTTTCCTTGTAAAAAAAAAAAAAAATAGATAAATAAGATAATAAAAAAATCAACGAACTTTTGGAAAATAAAACCAAAAGTCACATCATTCTATAAATATGATTCTTCATTAATAAAATTAAATCAAATTAGAGATTATTTTTAGTATAATTAAGATTCAAACCTTATCATGGAATCATTCTAATACATTTGTTTGCTGAGTAATCTTTAAAAATTACATGGATGATTTTTGGGGCTATCAAAAAGAGTGATTATTCTTTTACATTTTTAAAATTTACATAGATGATTTTTGGGGGCTATAAGAAGACAAATTATCTACATTTTTTTTTATTATGTTGAATTAGTAGACATTTTTGGGATTTATTGGACTTACTATTACTTAGGAATCCATTGAATGTCTACACTTGAAATTGGAGTACAGCTAAAAATATAATTAAAAAAAAATTGTCCTTCTAAAACATTTATATTTATTTTTATTTAACCAATTTTGATTGGTCTACATATTTTGTACATGAAAATTTCATGTGAACTTTTAGGTTGAAATTTCCTCTAATGTCTATAAGTTATTTGGCTCATTTGTCATATAATTAGCATAGATCAATTTTAAGTTTACATCTACCAAGGATAGAGAGGAATTAAATCCATGAAGATGCAAATCTATTTTTGAGTGAAAATTTGAAAATAGATTTGCACATAGTGAGATTTGATTCCTCTCAACACTTGGTAGATGTGAAGATAAGATGGATTTATAAGTTCTTAATAATATTATTTATAGTTATATAAATTTTATATACCTATTCTTAAAAATATTCTTATTTTTTATTTTATTAAAACACACATATAGCTAACATTATTTTTTATCTTATTAAAACACACATATAGCTAATATTTCTATATGTTTTATAAAAAATAAATTCATTTTTTTTGCTGAACATGTTTTTTAATTTTTATAATTTAATTTTTTTAATGAGATATGTATATCATTAAATATACAGATAACAATCCTTAAATAAATTTGAAAATATTATAAGTATTGAATATATATATATATATATATATATATATATATATATATATATATATATATATATATATATATATATATATATTCTCACATTTCTAAACTAGAAATATTTTATATTTAATAATAAGTTTATTACTTAAATGTAGTTTTATTATATGTTTATTAATTATATGTTTTAAAATATCATGGTTGGAAATATGATTAATTATTATTTCAATTTATTTTTATGTAATAAATAAAAAATTACAATGTAACAAATTGAATTGAATCAATTTATAATTTTTATTATTTTTTGTTTTTAACTAATCTAGCATTATTGTTATTATTTTTTTTAATGGAATGCTTCATTTAATAGAAACTAAAACATCTCTCCTATATTGAGCTAATATTTAAATGTTTACACTCATTTACAAACACTATAACATCACCCCATAATAAACTACTAAATCACCCCATACTAAACTTACTTAACTATTAAAAACTTCTATCGCTCGCTGACCTAGCTCCAGCACTGCTCCCATTTTGGTTGTGCATTCTCTTTCTCACCAGTCTCACCTACCATGGATGTTGGTGGGGGTGTTGAACTACTCCCTCCACCCCCCAGCTGAATGTCATTGCTTTCCGAAAGCTCATTGTAGGAGGGAACAAGAGGCCTCTGTCTGAATCTCAGCAGAAGTTCATGAAAAAGCTCGCATGTACTCCTTCAATGGCATTTCATGTTGAAGAAACTTGAAGATATGCTCTAAATCTTGCTGATAGAGGGCTTATCGGTCAGTTTACCAGCCTCTGGCATTCCCCCAAAGCCGTGGAGGATTGGGTTCATAGGAACTAGTCTCCCCTTATCTTTGAAGGGATTAAAAGCCATTTTGTAGGAAAATGATTCTTCGTTTTTGTATTTGAGAATGCAGAGGATAAAAATCTCATTTTCAAAAACAGACCATACTTCATGGGGCCTCAAGGGCTATGCCTAAACAAATGGACTCCCAATTTCGACCTTGCTCAAGACATGCCCTTTACTATCCCAATGTGGGTTCATCTTGCCTGCCTTCTTTTGCAATGCTGGAACCAAGAATCCCTGCAAACCATCGGCAATTCGCTAGGAAGGTACCTAGACCAAGCAGTGAGAAAAGACTAGTATTCTTGTGCTCGCATATGTGTTGAGATGGATCTGGAAGGTGGGTTGCCAGAGGAAATAAAAGTAACAGTTGAAGATTGGAATCACATTCAAGAATTAGACTATGAATAGCTACCATTCAAATTCCAGCACTGTCATGACTATGGCCATTTTGCAAGGCACTGCAAAAAAAATACCGCTGAAGAAAGTGAAAACTCAAAAGCATAACAATGGACCATAGTGCAGAAAATAGGGCCAGCAAAACCATAAGGAAAAGGGACAGCAAAAGTGAACAAATCCCTGCCAGTTGGGCAAGATCAAGGGTCTGGGAGCTCCATCCCCTCTCTAATAGCAGGTACTTTAAATAAATATACCAATAATGCAGCATAAACAAATAATGACAGCAACGAGTAGCCAAAGATTCCTCCCACTGGAAAATAAAGTGAAGAATAAGGGAATCCATAATTAACCCCTGAAATCTCCCCTTCTTCGTCATATGCAGACATAGCCAAAAATAAGATAGTAGAATCTCTCAGCTCCTTAGAGGATGAGATCCTTGAAAGGCCTACAAAAAGAGCCGACAAAAAGTCCCGTAAAGAAGCAAGGGAGGAAGATGCAGAAAGACAAA